>JAVJIF010002855.1:0-249687 GCA_038442645.1 Agave tequilana
CCTTGCATGAAGACTTGAATTAAGAATGAATAGTTAAAGGTTGACCTAAAACCATAGATCACTTAATTTTTGCAAGAATGGATCATAAAACTTTTTCTCTTTTTCAAAAGAATTTTCAAAACACTAACATTTGTTTTTTTTTTGGATTTTGTGGGTGTAATCCGCTGAAAATCCTCAGGAGACAACACTTATCTCTAGGGGAACCTAGAGGTTTAAGGCTTATTGCACACGCTCAGTGCAATCGCATCGCCTGCAAAAATGGTGTAATAACATCTCTAGTTTAGGTTTTCTTTCTTCTTATTTTGCTCAGGGACGAGCAAAAGCTAGGTTGGGGGGTGTGATTAGCATTCATTTTTGCATAATTTATGTCACATTTTTTATTACCTATTAATAAAAACCTGATTTTTAATAGAGTTTCTCTTAATTTTTAGGTCCACACTTTAATGGAGAAGAAGGCCCAAAATCCTAATTTTTGGGATTTTATGAAGATTATTTGAAGCCAATTCCAAGAAGCCCAGTTTTGTAACGAACCAGAGGATGTTCAGAGGAACTAGAAGCCTCTAGAAGGACACCTAGATAGAGTCAGGCTGTCAGAGCAGACACTCACATAACGACCAAGATTCTGCCACAAAAATGTGGCTCTGGTCGCGTTTCCTCGGTAAATTCTTGGCCGTTGATGCATCGCTTTCTCCTACGGCTGCAATTGAGCTCACCTAGGGTTTTGTGCTTATAAATAGACCCCTTGGCCCTCAGTGCGAGAGTTACTCAGTAAGAAAGAATTTGTTTAAGGTTTTCTTTAGCATTTCTTTAGTCATCTTATGTAATTTTCTTTTCTCTTTATTAGTCCAGAAAATAGAGAGAGTTACAGTTCTGTAATTGACTTGTGGCAATCAATACAAACTCGTTCTTCTTCCTCTTCTAATTTTCTTGTTGTTTTTATAAGCTTTCTTCTTCCTTGCAATAGTATAATGATGTTACTTCCTTGCATTTCAATTCTATGTCTATCTAGCTTCTCCATTGGTATGGCTAGCTAACTACTAACCCACTAACTCTAACTAAATGTTTGAAAACCCACATGAATCAATAAAGCCCACAATGAGCCTTGTGCAAGCAAAAAACTATGGATGGCTAACAATAAAGGGTTCTAACTCTAACACACTAACATGCAAGCTAATTCTCATATTTCATGCTTTACTATGTATTCTAGATGATCTATTGATGTACTAACCTTGTCATATTTGGTGAGTTAGAGAATACCTATTCACCTTGTCGATATCGATCGTGTATTTGTAGTTCATCCCATTCTTACCTTAAAATGGATCTTGACGGGTGATCTTCAAGTTTTTTTCGTGTAAAGCAAGGTGATGGGTGAAGAACTTTCATTCGTTATCCACATTACAAGTTCTTATAACATAAGAGTGGTGAAGGCCAATGATCCATTGTGAGGTTCTATTATCAAGAAAGTTAGTGGTTAGTGGGATCCATTAGTAGGAGGTTAGCCATGCATTTTACCATCTAAAAAGAAAACTCACTTTTCCTTCTTTTAAACTTTGTTTTCCAAGTTATTTCCTTCAAAGCTCTTTTTCAAAACTTGTTCTCTTTTTCAAATTTTTTTTAAGCAACACTCTTTTCGTTTTTTGAAGTTCTTCCAAAACCGTTTTCTTTTCTTTCTTACAACTTCTTTTCTACTTATTCGAATCAATTTCTTTCACAGTTTTTTTTTTCACTTCACATTTTCACAAAACAACCTTTTACTTTGTTTTCACAACCATCAACAAAATTCATCTCTTTTATTTCTTCATTTTTTTGAAACAAAGAAGAAACTTCAAGATAAACAAAAGAAACCGAACAACAAAGCTTCCATTGCTCCCCTCCCTGCGAATACGACTCGTTTTAGCTACTTTGCTACAAACGAAAGTTCGAGGGAGCTACATTAACCTTAAATATAACCCAAGTCTCTGAACATAAACATCTTCAACCACACACAGTTTTCTCTCTGAACTCTACCTCGAATAGTCATCCTTTGGGCAAGATCTGTCTCCGGTGCCAAATTGGAGATATAAAATCATAAGCGACGTGTTACATCATCGACGCCGACACATCCTACAATCTCTTGCTCGGACTGCCCTGAATCCATGCTATCTGAATTGTACCTTCCACACTCCACTAATGCTTCAAATATGTGGATGACAAGGCGACAGTCAAAACGGTGTTCACCAAAATGTAGCCGTTCAAAAGAGTGGAGAACTACTTCACTGATTCTCTAATTTATAAAAAAAATGGTAAAGTGGTGAAAAAATCGTTGCCTAACGACATCGAAAGCGGCAACGAAGCAGACTCAGAATTAGGAGATGATCCAGAGGTTTCTTTTGATGAGGAACCAATTGTAGCATATCTAAATGATCCTGATTGTAATAATTTTGCCGACAATGGCGATAAATGGGTACTTAATGAAAATATCAATTTCGATTATTCTTTGTAATGTGATGATGTAAATAGTCCTGTTGACATGAGTCCTCTGCACATGCCCCTGCCTATGTCAATGACATGCATGCATATAGAGGGGAATAATGGATCTGTATTTATAGTTTCACCTTCTAAGAAGAACCAATTGCCGATCATATTTGGCAAAATCGGATATTGGATTACTATATCCAATGATTCGGATGAAGACTTAGAGTCCCAATAATTCTTTCACTATGTACGGTCAGTGCACCGCATGATGAAAGAAATGGTATATGACTTACGTCGTAGTGAAGGCCTGAATTTTGAAAAAGGATGACACATCCCTCTACAACCTTTCGTACCAAAGGTAAAGCCTACCAATTACTACGATCAGACTCGCAGAGGGTTGGAATACGTTATTCCATCCGTTCAATCGGATTTAGGATCTGAAAAGTCTATGTCATCACATTCCTCAGACTCATCGGACTGGGAATCTGACGTAAGCATGGGGGTTGCCTTCAAGGAACTCTTCGCCAACATGTCATCAATCAGTCAAGTGGAGCCAGAAGAGGACATTGAGCCATTCGACACCAATCTATGGATTCAATAACTTGATCTTCAATGAGAAAAATATTTTAATAACATGACCCTCCTACAGAAGATAAAGTAATCCAAATTGATGTGGGTAATCAAACGCACCCAAAGCTCATCTCTATAAGCGAAAGTTTATCACCAACAGAGAAGCGAGATCTTATATCTTTGATAAAAGAATATATAGACGTTTTTGTTTGGAGCTATGAAGACATGTCTGGTCTTGATCCTCAGGTGCCCATGCATCATCTCAACATCAAACCGGATGCTAAACCGGTCAAACAATAGCAATGACAATTCCAACCTGACGTCATGGAGGCGATCGAAGCTGAAATTAATGTGGCTTCATTCGAGAGGACCATCACCCAGACTGGGTCGCTAATATTGTGCCTGTCCTTAAAAAGAATAAAAAGATCCGAGTCTGTATTGACTTCCATGGTCATAATATATCCTGTCCTAAAGACAAATTTCTATTACCCATCATGGATGTTATGATTGACAACACGTGTGGTTTCGAAAGGATGTCTTTTATGGATGGTTTTCAGGGTACAATCAAATCAGAATGTACCCAGAAGATTAAAGCATACGTTATTCCGGACACCGTTGGGTGTGTTTTGCTATACGGTTATGCTGTTTGGTTTAAAGAATACAGGTGCCACCTACCAACGTGCGATGAGTACAATCTTCTGTGATCTGCGATGAGTACAATCTTCTGTGATCACCTACGAAAGACAGTGGGGTGTTATTTTGACGACATTGCAATCAAAAGTCGTGAAAAGAACAACCATCTCTATGATTGAGAATGATGTTCGATCTCATACGAGCTCATCAGCTGAAGATGAACCTAACAAAGTCTTTCTTGGGAGTTTCAAGAGGCAAGTTCTTGAATTCATTGTCACATCCAAAGAAATTCATCTTGATCTCGACAAGATCAAAACCATTCAAGATATGCAGCCTCCAAAGAATCTCAAAGAACTCAGAGGTCTTCAAGATAGGCTGGCTTATATCTGTAAATTTATCGTAAATTTGTCGGGTCGCTGTCAACTATTTACACGACTAATGAAGAAAGGCGTATCTTTGTCTGGGACGATGCTTGTCAAAAAGCTTTTGAGGATATCAAAGCATACCTCACTAAGCCTCCCGTCTTGGTATCTCCTGTTACGGGAAAACCATTCTTACTTTATGTAAGAGTCATGGACCATTATTTAGGTGCTCTGCTCGTGCAGAAGAATGATGAAGGTGCCAAGCAAGTCATCTATTATGTCAGCAGAACTTTGATTGGGCTGAAAGTCGCTACAATCTTGTCAAAAAGGAGTGCCTTAATCTCGTCTTCGCCATCCAGAAGGTACGGCATTACTTATTCGGGCAGACCATTCATGTCATTTCGAGAATCAATCCTTTACGGATTCTTATGACAAAGCCAGGTTATCTATACTCAAGATTGGCTAATTGCACCATATTGTTGTCCAATATGACATGACCTTCGTACCCCAGAAGGCCATCAAGGGCCAAGCCCTCAAAGACTTTTTAGCAGCTCATTCAGTTTCAGAAACCTCAAAGCTACATGAAGATATTTCGGATGAAGTTATCGAAGCCAACATAACTTCAAGCGATGATGTATGACAGTTGTTCTTTGATGGTGCATCAAGAACGAAGCCAAAGGGCCAAATTGTCGCCGAAGTGGGGTTGTATTTATCTCACCTGAGAATCACATCCTCCATTGTGCATTCTTACTTGTTCCAACAACGTAGCTGAGTATAATACTTTACTCATTAGCACTCAGCTCGCTCAACAAATGGGGGTACGATATCTTGAAGCTTATAGTGATTCTAAGTTGATCATCAACCAAGTCAAGGGTGAATATTGAAAGTACACCTAGAGGGAGGGTGAATAGGTGTAAGGCTAATCTAATGACAAATGATGTGGAATTAAAAACTAAATGTAACACACTTAGTGTAACCAAAGAGCGTAGCCGAATTCCGGTGAAGGGCTCTGGACATCTCCTCTAAATTCCTCTAAATAAGAGTTGAGGTGCTATGTAAAGCTCTCTTGGTTGAACACAAGTATGGGCACACACAATCAATACAAACATATATATGATATGAACAATATGAAACAATACACAATGTAAGAGAGAGAGTTAGAGATAGTGGATCAAACACAAACACGAAGATATATTTCGAGGTTCAAGCACCCAGCTTTACGTCCCCGCCTTCACACAGAAGGATTTCCACTAACTCGTCCACATAAGACTTCCCACACAGGGAACCTCCACTGAGGATTTGGGCAAATACAATTTGGGAGTACACTACTCCTCTCTCTCAACCAATACAACCTCTCACTAGAGGCAAGGCACAACACAAATCACCTCTACACTTAGAGGGATAGGCACTTAGCCAAACAACAATCAACCTCTCACAAGAGGGATTAGGCTCAAAGCCAACACCAACAATAATCACCTCACACTAGAGGGATTCCAACTCAATCACCTCTCACTAGAGGGATACAAACATCACTTCCACAGTCACCTCTCACTAGAGGGATATCAACACAATCACCTCTCACTAGAGGGATATCACAAAGTATGGAAGGTTTACAACTCTTGGTGGTATCAACAACCACAAACTAATTTTCTCACAAAATAGATCCTAATAGATAGGATAGATAGATAGCTCAAGTGTGAGGAAGACAAAGAGTTTGAAAATTAAAATCACAAAGAAAAACTCTTGGGAAAACTTCTAGAATAGCTATAGAAATGAAGATCAAAAATCAATCCCAAAGACTTCTCTTTTTCTTTAATTTTTCTAACCTTTAAAACAAATAAAGATCAAATCTTTTGGCAAAAAAACTCTTTTAAAAACTTGCTGAAAGATAAAAAATTTTGCTCTCTAAAAACTTGTTGAAAACCAGCTCAAATGTGGGGTATTTAAAGCCCTAAACAAATATGCCCGTTGGCAGTCTGGCAAAGGGCAAAACTGCCCTTCCGGTCGACGGGCGGTCGACCGGCCAACGGTCATATTTATGACCGTTGAGCCACCGGTCGACGGCCGGTCGACCGAAAATTGGAAACAAAGAGCAGAGCTCTCTACCGGTCGACCGGGACATTTCCAGAGAGCAGAACTCTCTGGCGGTCGACCGACCTGGTTGACCGGCCTCCCAGCCAGGGCTGCATACACGTTCTGTGCACGTCGGTCGACCGGACCGGTCGACTGGCAGACAGCCTGGTCCAACTGTTAAGGGAATGAAAACTTGTCTTTTTACCTTTGATTAAATCCCATAAAATCACATAAATTTCACAAAAATCAGTTCTTATTAGATCTTTGAAATACAAATGTGTGTGAGTAAAATTCAACACATATTATAAAAAATTTGAACCATTTTTGTGTTCATGAAATTTTGCCTTAAACCAAAAACGGTATTTTCTAGAAACCAAACTTCTAAAGGAAAATACAGTTTTTCTATAAACTTGTATAAATATAAAAACATGATATTGAAATAAATTTGAAGCATATTGTATATGGATAGAATTCAATATACATATAAAATATATATCTATATTTTTGACATGAAATCCAAAAACCGGTTAGATGAAAACCAAACATAATAGAAACTTGTGCGTGTATTGTGAACTTGAGCATATCAACACCATCTAATCTTTACAATGATCTAAACATTCTAAACTAAACAAAAATCGAGGTTTTCTTGTAGAACTCCGTCTCCAAGTCGACTCGATCAAAACGAGTTTGACTACAACCGAGTGCTAGATGCGATCTTGACGCGCGAGCTCTTAAATCACCATGTGAAAGATTCAAAACATCTTTGTTGAAGCTAATCACCTACTAATAACTTGATCAAATGTCTGAAACTAAATATCACAAGATTATTAGTAAACATAACTATATGAGTTAATCATCATCAAACCTAGAGTGAAAGGCCTCTGGGCCACCATTTTTGTGTTTATGAAATTTTGCCTTAAATCAAAAACGGTATTTTCTAGAAACCAAACTTCTAAAGGAAAATATGATTTTTCTATAAACTTGTATAAATACAAAAACATGATATTGAAATAAATTTGAAGCATATTATATATGGATAGAATCCAATATACACATAAAATATATATCTATGTTTTTGACATGAAATCTAAAAACGGTTAAATGAAAACCAAACATATAGAAACTTGTGTGTGTATTGTGAACTTGAGCATATCAACACTATCTAATCTTTACAATGATTTAAACATTCTAAACTAAACACAAACCAAGGTCTTCTTGTAGAACTCCGTCTCCAAGTCGACTCGATCCAAACGAGCTTAACTCCAACCGAGTGCTAGATGCGATCTTGACGCGCGAGCTCTTGAATCACCATGTGAAAGCTCCAAAACACCTTTGTTACAGCTAATCACCTACTAATAACTTGATCAAATATCTGAAACTAAATATCAAAAGATTATTAATAAACATAACTACATGAGTTAATCATCATCAAAACTAGAGTGAAAGGCCTCTGAGCCAACAAATATGAGGTCCGTCATGAAAACCAAATACCTTATCATCATGCAGCCATTAAGTTGGCCAACTCATTTGATGGCTTCTATATCAGTCATGTATCTCATCTCCAAAATACAAAGGCAGAGATCTAGTTGCCCTAGCAGCTACACTGGCTTTACCTGCCGATACAAGTTAATGTCTCACGATGGCCACCCATCATCTCTTCTGTCTGAAATATAGTTTACAGGTTAGCGTAGTTTATACAACCTCGAAAAGCTTGGAACCAAGGGACTGGCGATTCCCGATCATTGATTATGTCTTGCACGACATATTGGCCGATGACCCCAGGGACCCGGTGTCTATTCGACGAAGATCCACTCGGTTCTATTATGATGCAGTAGTAAAAACGCTATGTCCCCGTTCATACGATGGTATACTTCTTTGTTGTCTATCCAATTTGGAAGCGCAAGAAGTAATCAAGGATGCTCATGATGACATATGTGGAGCTCATCAACTAGGTCTGAAGCTCAAGGATCGATGGTACCGTCTTGGCTATTATTAGCTGACTTTGATCGCTGACGCGGTTAAATATGCGAAAAGGTGCAAGGCTTGTCAAATCCATTATATTTTATACATCAATCCCCAGAATTGCTCCATCCCACAGTCACGGCATGGCCATTCTAGCTTGAGGAATTGATGTAATACGACCAATCAGTCCTCTATCAGGTAGAGGTCATCGGTTCATCCTTGCGATAACTGATTACTTTTCAAAGTGGGCAGAAGTCGTACTGCTTGCTGAAGTTAAAATGACTAACGTCATCAACTTCATCAAAACACAATGTCATCCATCAATTTGGTGTTCCCCAAAGGATAATCT
The DNA here is from genome assembly GCA_038442645.1 of Agave tequilana. NCBI lineage: Eukaryota > Viridiplantae > Streptophyta > Magnoliopsida > Asparagales > Asparagaceae > Agave > Agave tequilana. The sequence continues at coordinate 8,404 of JAVJIF010002855.1, forward strand.
ATGACAACGGTTTTCAATTTGCAAGCCAATCATTCTATCAGTTTTGTGATAAGTACCGAATTCAGAATGTAGCCTCGACCGCATACAACTCCGCTACTAACGGGTTAGCAGAAGCATTCAACAAGACAATCATCAAGCTCCTCAAAAAGTTAATCTCCGCAAGCAAACGAGATTGAAATGAGAAGCTCAATGAATGTCTTTGGGACTGTTGAACTTCGGTCCGAACCCCAATAGGTAATACACCCTTCTCTCTAGTATACGGATGTTAAGCGGTTAGACCCTTGGAGATTCAGATACCATCACTGCGTGCTGCTCTGGCAACTAAGATGAGTGACGAAGATAACCATCGATTACGTCTCCAAGAACTTGAAGCGCTAGATAAGAAACGGTTACAAGCTCAACAATATATTGAGCTTTATTAGGCTTAAAACTCAAAGGCCTTCTACAAAAAGGTCAAAGAGTGAATTTTTCAGAAGGGAGATTTGTCTTAGCTGTTAGACAACCTAGGGTCATGACACATAAGTTCAAAAGAAAATTCTGACCCAAATGAGATGGGCCATTTGTAGTAAAGACAGTCTACTCAAATTGAGCATATCGCCTATCCAATCCGAATGTTGACATACTTATGATGCCAATAAACGGTAAATTTTTGAAGAAATATCATCCATTGATCAAGTTAACATTATACCTCTGATCATTGAGGATCCCTTCGAAATCAAGCTGATCGAACATCAGGAGACAACGCTCCACGGTGTCAACATCAAAGACACCAGAAAAGATTCCATGAGGAATATTAGTTGCTAACTGACATCCCCACAGAATTACATAAAAAAACAAAATGATCCTAAGCCTCTAATAGCTAAGGATAGAGGAAAAAGTTGGCTCTTAAGCCCGACGAAAAGTCCTCGACAACTCATCATGCTGAGGGAATAGCATGACTAGTCTAACTCAAATGGTAGTTGGTAAAGGCTTACCAAACCTGTTAATAGCTGAGGATTTGTTAAGAATCCTAAGGGACCTGATCCCATTTTGTTCCATTAGAATCCTCTACCAATTTCCTTCCATGGAATGGTGGATCCACAAAACAAATAAGTCATGTTAAAGCTTACACCTCTGACTTTTCCTTCGTTTTAGGAGTATTACTGTCCTATCCCCAGTAGGATTACTTTAATTTCTAAATAAGTTGTAGGAACACCATTTCCTATCTCCCGGCAGAATTCTCTAACAATATTCTTACATTTTGCAGAGAACAATATTTTACTCCAAGGTCCCCTGTCAATTCCCATTTATGGAATGGTAGGACCATAGAAGGTTGTATTTATTTTCCTAATGAGATGAATCACATTCAGAACTGTCATGCTAAAAGCTCACGCCTCTGACAGTAAAACCTTTTGAATACCCCTGGCAGATCTTACTAATATCCTCAGTTTATAAAACTTCACTTTCCATTCTCTATAATAGAATGGCTGGTCCACTCAAATTGTTGTTAACACCTCTAACAGTAAAGGAATCCTTGTCAAGTTAATATTACACCTCTGACAAGTAATTTTTATAAACCCCAGGCAGAGAAGTTATCACGATCACTTCGGACAAAATCTCCTTCTAATTCCCTAGAAAGAAATTTGGTTGTTACGTTAATGATTATCTCTGATAACTTTTTAGGGAACAATTATCTCCCGATCGATTCCCCACAGAGTTCTTTATGCCACGTTGACAATTATCTTTAACATCTTAAAGAACGCTAAACTCTTTATAACCTCTTATGGGGTTCATTTTCTAACTCCTCAGCGAGTTTCTAATAGACTCCCCTCGAAGTCTATGACTACCCTTTTTAGTCCCTAGTGGACTCTTTGGTTGTCACATTAATAGTATACCTCTGATAGTTTCTTCCAAATGATTCCCCAGGGGAACACCATGGTCCCACGAAATTCAAAATCAAATCACATTCCTTAGTAGAATACTCTTTTTACTGTCATGTCCAGCCCGCCACCTCTGAATGATAGAAATTCTAAGCTTGGTGATTTCTCAATCGGTTATGTCTATATTACCTCTGAACCGACAGTTAGCCAAGTCTCATTTTCCAGTCTGATTGGGACTACTCTTTTGTTGTTATGTCCAGTTCATCACCTCTGAACGGCAGAGCCCTGAGTCTAGTAACTCCCAATTAGTTATGTCCATATTACCTCTGAACCAACGGGTACCTAGATCTCTTTTTTTTTTATGGTACTGAAGCTGTCATATCCAGTTAACCACCTCTGAACAGACGAGTCCATAACCTTGTTCTCCTTTTCCTCGTCAGGGTTGGAAGTTCTAGCTGTTAAGTTAATACGACTACATCTGAACAGCAAATTGTGAGCCTGATATCTCTTAGTCGGTCATGTCCAAACTACCTCTAAACCGACGGGTGCCCAAATCTAATTTACCTTTGCAGTCTCTAGTGGGCTAGCTGCTAAGTTAATATGACTACCTCTGGCAGTAGATTCAGAATTTAGTGTGTCTTAGTCTATTATATCCAGTTCATCACCTCTGAATATACGGGTCCTTAAAACCAGGTTCACCTTCATTTGTCATCATGTCCAGTTTATTTACCTCTGAATGACAAGTTCCTGAGCTTGGTGGCTTCTCAATCGGTTATATCCAGTCCATCACCTCTGAACCAACATTAGCCAAGTCTCTCCTTTTTCGTTTACTGTTATGTGTAGTTAGTCACCTCTGAATAGTAAACACTCCGCGTTGGTAATTTCTAATCGGTTGTCCAGTTCATCACCTCTGAACCGATGATTACCAATTTCACCCTTCTCTGTTGTTATATCAATTTATCACCTCTAAATGACAAAATCTCATGTGTAACGATTCTTAATCAGTTATGTTCAGTTTGTCACGTCTGAACTGACGGATCTCCAGACTTAATCTTTTTAGATTTAGTGATTCCTAATAGATTCCTAAATCTACCTTCTTTTAATCCCCAGTGGATTCTTATATTTGATTGATTTTATCATGTTTTTAATCTCTGAATAATTTAAGTCACATTTGTAATTTCTTCAGAAATTTAACTTGGTAAATTTTTACCCTATTGTTCTTTCAAAAGAACTTGCATAAGTTCCTTTTATGGATAACTTATATTACCTATGGGTAATTACATAAACAAACACAGGAGAAGACATGGAGAAGAGAAAATGAGTAAAAAGAAAATATTTTATTGATTCATAAAGAAAGATACATTGAAGATACATTAACTGGTCTCTCATATGATTTGAGTTTACTCTCAAGAGAAGACAGTTTTGCTTCCTACTATCCTCAGCCTTAGCGAGCGTTTGCGATTTCAGGTCTTCTTGGTTAACAGCTGCCAGCTGAGCCAAACGAGCCTGAGTCTCTGCTATCACCGCCTTCTTCTCTGCCTCCAGCTTGAGGTCTTAATCACTCTTGGCACTCAGCTGTTCTAACCGAGCAGTTTCCTCCACACGCACTCGCCCAGTTTTGGATATGAGAAAGTTGGCCCTCTTTATCATCACCTCTGCCTTCTCAAGTTATTCATTGGCCTCGACAAGTACATTGTTGGAAGCATCAATTGCATCGGTAATTTTGATCTTCTCAGCCTCTAGGGATTTCAACTCCTAAGACTCTGCTTCTAGTTCCTATTGTGTCTCTATATGAGTCTTCTGCATATGTTCAGAGAGACACGGGACCTCCTCTACAATAAATGGGGTCAGGTCCGAGCTATTCAAGCGACACCACTAGCCCATATCTTACTGAAGATCCTCCACTATTAATTTCAAAGAGGCAGCTTGATCGATTCCCCTAAAATTCTTGATGGTCTCTATGTTTCGCGTAAGGACCACCTTCAGAAACTCGAACAGACTGGTTGAGCCCTTCAACACCAAAAAGATACATCTTTTCAGACTCTTGTAGAAGGTGTCAATTAGGTCCACCATGAACTCCTTCTCCACTTCTATCACTCCAGACAATTGAGTAAGCTTTGAAGGAGGAGTCTCTAGGGGTTTGGTGGTCACTATCATTGAAGGTGTCGCAGGAGCAGCCGTCAGCACAACAGAGAAAACAGATAGCAGCCGAGGAGGAGTCTTCATAGAGACAAGCGTGCTAGCCACCAGAGAAGTAGGGCTAGTGATCATCGAATCCAAACCGATAACCGACATTGGCGATCTTGAGAAGATAGCCAATTGCAAGCCTGAAGTTGCTGGAATTGAAGATATAGTAGGAATGAAAACTGGCTCATTGGTGGCTTACGCTGAAGCCCAGTTTGCTCTATGGTTGGCCTGGTGGAAGATACAACTTATTAGTCATCATCAAATCACCAGTAGAAAAGAATTGACATTGAATAATGCTACGATAAAGTACGTCGACCTCCGCACTGTCCAAAGCGATGGGAGCAGTTACCTTCTCTTGAGATAGCCCCATAGTGGGAACAGTCAACACTAAGGTTTCTACGGAAAAAACTTTGGGGTTAAAGAAAGAAGACACGGTATATGAAAAATTGATTGCTGAATTCTTATGATCATTACCTGAAGGAGCTGAGGTGTCAATAGTAGTCACCCCAGTGCTGATTGTCGCAGCAGGAATAATCTTCATGTGGAGGTAACCTCAGCAGCAATAGTTTTGGCTTAAGACACCCGATGGTAAGGTTCATGGGGAATCCACCTTGCTACTAGGTACGTCCCTTAATGCAACTTCAGGAGGCGCTGCACTTTCAGCAGCGGTAGTCTCAGCAAAATCCTCCCTAGTAGCTGGTTCCTCAGCAGGTGGCTCAGTGGTCGGTCTTTCTTCTTCAGGAATTTCCAGAATCTCCACGTTTTTAGATTCATATCCCTGAGTGGAGACCTCGCCCTTTCCAAAGTGGTGGCAGCCCCACCAGAGGGCCCAACATCCAGCTCTTGTCCTTCAGAATCAAAATAGGTTGCTTCATCCCCTCCTTATAGGTAAAGAGGTAGTCAAGTTTTTCCTCTCGTCCATCTTGAATTTCTAGCCTGCATTCGAGATTAAGAAACAAAATAATTAATCACAAAAGTAAAAAAGAAAGTGATAAAGGAAAATAATACGAAAAGAATCAAACTTACCGGGAACCTGAGCAGGCTCCTTTGGAGTCTCTTTCTGACTAGGAAACATGGTAATTAAAGGGGGAGGAACCTCTGCTACTGATTCACTCGCGACAATGGTTAAAGCTTTCTGAGTGTCCTGGCGGGCCCTTTTCACCACCTGCTTCTTGTGAGGCTCTTTCTGAGTAGCCTTCTTTCAGGTGGGCTCTTTAGGAGTAGGCTCTTGTGACTTTGGTTTCTTCCACTTCCTCTTGAAGTGCGTATCACAGTCTTCTTTCTCTTCCTCTTCTTTAAGAGGGGCCTTACCCACAACACTAGTAGCTTCTGGAGCAGCTTCTCCATGACCAACATCCTCGAAATGAGGACTCTCAGCATCTGAAGCTTCACTTTCAGCTTCAGCCAAGAACTCTGGGAGATCTAGGACTCTAACTCGCTTCCCTGACCTTGCTTTGCTGCCTTTTACTTCAATCGTTTAAAGATAAGCTTGGTCTTGGTTGAGTTGATGTTGAATTCTGAGGGGTTGGAGTTGGAAGTCTGATACCATTAACAAAACCCCAGCGACGTCAATAGATTAGAGGTTAAGTATAGTATGCAAAATTGAGCCTCGATGCAGCCAACAATGAAGTGTCTCCAGGCTTTGGCACCATCTATCAAGCTTCCCAAAATGCCAGATGGGGATTAAGATTGCCAACATAGAGCTAGTCATATCCAAACTGACAAGCGAAGCGACTGGGGACGTACGGCTCCAGATAACAGATGTCTCCGCATCGATTCACTAAGTAGGATGGTCGGACACTGACTAGCCACTTAAATACGCCCTGCCCAAGTGAAGATCTTCCATGCTCCATATTGTATAATTATTCACCATATCCGGCACTGGAAATGGAGGGAGCATCTGTAGAGACTGTACGCGTCATAGTAATGAACCAGTTTTCGCTCCTCGGCTATGTAGGTCCGCAGCCACTGTGACTCCTTGAAGCGACGAAGATGTGCAAAACGTACACCTTCCGATAGCTCTTCTCCAGGCTAGATGATGGCGTGACAGTGTAATACAAACCATGCTATTAGATATGTGTAGGACAACTCCACCCCAGGGCAAGGCTCATCGCAAGGAAGCACTTGCCCCTTTTCCCTTTTGGTAGCCGGTGGCCAACAGAAAGCTCTGTTATTGCTCGACCACACTAGATGCCACAGACCATGGAAATAAGCAACCCAAGAGGTTTACCATGGGCAAGGTAGACAACAGAAGGAAGCACCCATGACAATATTTCATCATGTGGAGGAGATGGAACAACACAATTCTTCAACTATACTGATAGGAAGCCGGCGAGGAGAGCTTTTCTGGATATGAGGTGTTTCGCCTGGCGGTGGAAGCTCTTGAACTTATCTTCTTCCTTATAGATGCTGTCATCCTCCTCCAGGATCACATTTTCATGAACATTGAAAATCATCTTCTGGTTGATATCGGCGTCTGAGACGAGAATTGATCTTTTTTCGGGGCATCGTCCATAACTGGGAATAGATTATCTGCCCAGACCTTTATCCCGTTCGTATTTCCGCGAGTGTTATGGACATCCACGCAGATGCATAAGTGACACATTAATTCTCGATATGTCTAGAACATCTCTGAGTCATCCTTCTCCATCTGCTCCGCTCTATTATGCAGGGGAAGTACTCCTCGTATGGCAACGAACCCATCGAGAGATTTGATATTTCCCACATCTCATGCAACGCTATCCTAATTGATCGATGGGGTGAAGAAGGTTCCCGAAGCTGGACAATATAGCTCGAAGATGGCAAAAAAATTGGACGCACTAGTTTCTATCCCATGACGGGTGGCTCTAACTGCTTCATGGAGTCCATTCCTCATCAGCTCTGCCTCAAAATATTCCAAAACATACAATACCAAGTCCCTCCACCACAACTTCTGAGCAGGATGTACCCAGCCGGGAGCCCTGAAATCCCTCGCTAGATAGTTGCCTTAGACCTTAATGAATTGGTTCAGGAAAGTTTGGGCTATTGTCAGGTTTTATCCTATAGGGAGGTCTTGTCCTATCCTCTCGGGATGCATACCGAGTACAACACTAGGTGACCCGCAGTAGTTATAGCCGTTCAACGTCAAAATTCCAACATGAAAAGAATCGGTAAACTGAGTTACCGACCATCTCATCTTTCACAATGCAGTTACCGATTGGAAGTACGAGAGAGGGAAATGCCGCTTGCTTGACGGGAGATAGTACTTCTCGCCTTCCACAGTGAAAATCCACTGGCCCTCCCCGACAAGTAGTTGCTGGTCAGTGTCGGGTGCTGCATCCCTGAACACGGATTTGGTTTTTGGTATACCACACGGTTATGATCTTTGAGCGGGGCAGTGATTAATATGCTCCGGGTAGCACGCTCATCAACTATGAGAATTAAGGCGTCCCTTTCTGATGAACTCCTGTCATTGAAAAGTGAGGTTTGGCCCAGATATTAGAAGCGCACATTCCCGTCCATTCCTTGACTATTCCAAACAGGTTGTTTAAGGGCCTGGCGCATAGTATACTGCAAAGAAACAAAGAGACAAGCATGTTAATAAATCAAAGAAAATAAAAGTACATGAGCTTTTATTTGTACTGAGCAAAGGAAAGACCAAGGCATAGCCTCGCCTATATGACAAGGCTAGATAGGCCTTAGAAAGACCAAAGCATAGCCTCGCCTATATGGCAAGGCCAGCCAGACCCTAGAAAGGCCAAGGCATAACTTCGCCTATACGCCAAGACTAGCCTTGCCTCGGAAAGGCTAAGGCATAGCCTCATCTATATGACAAGGCCAGCCAGACTTTAAAAGGTCAAAGCATAGCCTCGCCTATACGGCAAGGCTAACCTCGCCTCAGAAAAGCCAAGGCATAACCTCATCTATATGGCAAGACTAGTTAGGCCTTAAAAAGGCCAAGGCATAGCTTTGCCTATATGGCAAGGCTAGCCTCGCCTAGAAGCCTCACCTAAAAAGGTCAAGGCATAGCCTTGCCTATATGGCAAGGTTAGTTAGGCCTTTGTTTTCCATTATGTTTGCAAAGGGGGAAAACTTACAATAAAAAGTTTGAGGAGCTAAATTACAAGTATTCTTAAAAAGATTACAAGTAGATCTCCTCAGAGATTCTAGAGAAGTGTGCCGATAGGAGTCTGGTCAGCGCGCGACCACTTTGTCCCTTTGACGATGCGAGCGATGAGATTCCCTTCTCGCCTGGTTCGGGGAATCAGAGAACAGAGGGTTGGTAGAACCCTCTTGCTGCTTCTCAAAATCGCCTTCAATTAGGAATTCCTTCTCGCCTGGTTCCGGAGATTCCTTGAGAAGAAGGACGATGTTAGGGTATCAACACCCTGGATAGAGAAAGCAATTCTCTAAAAGGTCTCTGAATTCGAGAACGCACGGTGCTTTGTGAAGAAGTCTCTGCTTGTGGAGTCTTCTCTCTTTTTTCGTGGTCCTTGTATGCGTGTGCCTCTTGTATGCGCGTATCTCCTTGTACCCCTGGTGGGCTATTTATAGGGAGAGCAAGGATATAATCGTCCTTGAAAATATGGAAACAGATTGAATCGAATCTGTTTGAATCTGGAAAGTAGCCTTGCTGCGAGGCTAGGATCAGCTTCTGTGAAGTTAGAATTGGCAGGTCGGTGGACCTTCTCGATCTGTTTTGATCCTTTCCATATCGTTGGAGGATTTTCCCTGATCTTCTTACTCGTTTTAGGAGAGTCAAGAGATTGTGGTAATCAACTGCCAAATTTGATCTCTGATTGGATTTGATCTGATTGGATCCGATCTCATCCGGAGATTTGATTGGTCAAAGGTTGACCATAGTAGATTCATAGCGGCGCTGTCCGCATTGAGCTCGTAGCGGGGCTAGAGGCGAAGTCCGAAAGAAACCCTTTGGCGGAGCTGGAAGTCCTCTGTGGCGAAGTTTGCGAGTCAGCTTCTTGGCGAGGCTTTGAATGGCTTCAAGGCGAAGTCGGGTGATATTAGCCTCTCAAGCGAGGCTATCCCTTTGGGCTCATGCGATGCTAAGTGCTAGCATCTTAGACCTGCTGAGGTCTGTTTAGAAACAATCCGGGTTCACTATCTGCTTGCTGGATCAGTGGAGTCCAAGTTGCTTCCTTGTCCCTCGGAGACGGGTGAAAACTGGTCTTCAGCTTGTCTGTCACTTGTCTTTTGTAAATGTCAACAAGTTTAGACATTGTTCGGACCAATAAGAATCTTGTCTTTTTTAAGTGTCAACAAGACCCCTTCAAAGTTTTCGAAAGTCTGCAATGGCTCAGACTTTGAAACACTTTGAACTGCTTTGACTGGTGGTAGTGTGGAGTATGAACGTCGCCATGATGGTTGAGTTCAGCTTCGCTTTAAATCCTACTTTGGGATGTAGATTCGCCGAGGAATCATGTAGACTCGCGTCTGGGTAGCTTCGCGGCTAGATAGCTCCGCATCTGGGCTTCTGAAGATATGTTCGCTTGGGAGCGCATGTTGCTTTCCCGAGACCAACTGCCGTGGGTCGATTTTCAAGGAAAATTTTCTCCTTCTCTTGCGCTGACAGGGGAAGACATCCTCCGATTTGCACGTTTCCGAGGGAGGATATTTCCTTTCTTCAAGGCGCCATAAGTGCCTTTATGAGGGAGACGTTTTCTCCCTTCGCATGGTTCCAAGGGAAACCGTCCCTATTCTCAAGGCACAGTAAATGCCTTAAATGCGCTCGTGTTTTCACGCTTGAGGCAGGAGCGCTCAGGCCATGGGGCCTATAAATAGGACACTTGAAGTCCTCTGAAGAGAAGTGCTTTGCCTCTCTTCTCTTCTCTTGGTTTGAAAGAGATACTCAGATCTCTGAACTAGTGGGAATGCCCACTCTGGTCATTATCCGGCCAAGGACCGATAAGTCTTGATCGTTCAATGACTTCACCGATTTTAAGGAATTCATCTCCCTTGATTCATCTTCAGCAGCTGCTTTAGGGATTAACTTCCCTTGTTCTCCATTTAACTGATCTGCAGAGAAGGATTTTGGCATAGCTTCCTAGCGAAGCTATCATTTTTGACTTGATCAGAGGAAGATCACTGCACATTAAGTCCGCTACGCAGGCAGAACTTGGGACTTGGTTTCTTCAAAGTTGAGCCAGTCTTGCCATATAGGCAGAGCTAAAACTGTGTCCCACAGGATCAGTCTGGCTTAACCATATAGGCGAGGCTAGGACTTGGCGTTTGCTGAGCCAGCTCATCAGTGCTGTGCAAGCGAGGCTTATCTTCTGCTTTACTGAAACTGGATCGCTTCGACCCAAAAGATTTGGCTTAGTTCTTTTGTAGCCTCTCCTGTGCTTAGTTGCTAATCTGTTCTGATTTGCCTTGCAGTGGGTTATGTTCGCCAATCTTACGACTTGATGGAAGGAACCATAAAATTGCCTTATGCTTCCCCAGTTGAAGCTTTACTTTTAAGCAGGAGGAACAATTCGGGGCAGCGGGTGCGTGTCCCAGAGGCTGTTGGCAGCCTCTTACCCGAGATGATTCGTTCTGAGGTGAGGTTGGTGGCCGCTTTGTCGGAGATGACCCGCTTCGGGATAGTGGACGTCACTTGTGAGATCACTGGCATCATTGCCAACTTTCAACTCTGGTGGCCTTTGTCGAGGCTGATCCACTTCGGGAAGGCGGGCATCGCACCTGTCAGACCACTGATATCAGTGCCAATTCCCATTATAGGTGGTCTGACGTGTTGGCGGCGATAAGTTTTATTGCCAGGCTTCAACAAAATGACCTCGCTTTCTAGTGGCAAAATCTGTCATTTTTGTGGAGAATAATGGCCATGTCTCCGTGACACAACTGGTTACGGCCTTGTGCAGGAGGAAGGCCTTTCGTGTCCAGTCGATCTGACTTAGAAGCAGATAAAACCGCTTGTATGCTTTTTGCGCAAATGACCCTGTCGAGCCACTGAATGTGTTGTATGAAACACAGCTTTGATGTAATATCAATGTACTCTTCCTTTTAAATCAATGAAAGTTCATCTCTTGATTATCTGATCTTTGCTTGCTTTCATTGAAAATTTGGCTATAGCGGAGCTAAACTGTATGCGGAGTTAGGGTCATAGTCCCTTCTTTGAATGAACTTCGCGAAACTGGCATGTCCCGCGAACAGCGCCTTTTTAGGGGGCTAAGATAAGCCTTTCGGCGAAGTCCCTGAAGGATTGCGCGAAACCCGCATTTTAAGCCAGGGCGAAGTTAACCCTTAGTGGAATCGAAGCAGCGCTTCTCGGGAAGGCGCTTCGGGTGGCGTTTCGAATTAATTCAAAACGGCGGCGTACGCCCTTTTCGAGGCCTCGTTTCAGGCGCTGATTGGCCTATAAAAGCCCGATCGGGCTGAGCAGGAAAAGATCTGCTTTTTTAGAGAAATTTCTTGACTTTCCCTCTTCCTCTTCCTTCTTTGTTCAGAGAACTTTGAGAACTCTTGCAGCTCTTCAATGGCGCCCAAAAGACGAGCGGGGAAAGAAGTGGCAACTTCTGCAACGGAGGGTCCTCCTCCTCCTTCGGTCATCGAGCGACCAATCGCCGGTAAGAGACTTTCTCTCCTAATTAGAGACTGCGGTCTTTCTCTTTTAAAGCCAGTATTTGGCTTATCAGGACGATGGAATATGGTCTGTTCTCATTAGGGAACTTGTTTCCCTGATTTTTCCTATCTTCCTTGTATAGGGAATTAAGAACTGAATAGTTCTTCTTTAGGCTTCCGTACGAAGCCATTACTTGGGCTGTCTTCGTTCTGTTTGAAGAACAGGACTCGGGTATGTCCCTTCAGTCATGGCCACGAAGGATGACTCTTGACCATAGTGCCCTCTTGGTGACGTCAGCCCTTAGGGCTATACCACTTCCTGCTTAAGCGAAGTTGGTACTTAGACGTTTTCTGCAAAATGCAGATTTGCCTGCGAGATCAAGCTTTGTCGAGGCTGTCGCCTTACTGGCCTTGCTCACGGGGCGAGGCTATGCCTTAGTGAATCTTATATCTCCATGTCTGCTTGATTGTTGAACTAATCATAGTTCTCTTCCCTTTTCTTTCTTGCAGTGCCTTACACCCCTGGTCCCTTGAATAGTCTGTTTGGGATGACCAGCCGAGCGGATGGCAGTATCAGCCTTCAATTCTATGGCCAGGCTTCCCTCTTTAGTGAGCGGAGTTCCGTCATCCGGGACACGCTTATCCATGGTGGTGACCCGCTCACCATGAGGAGTATTCTAACCACCGCTCCTCTCGAAGACATCGACCGTCGGACTTATAAAAAGCCCAATTTCATATTCGGAGATGCCGCGTCTGATCCTGATCGCCAATTGCAGGCAGGCGAAGGACAGTGGATCTTCGAGTTGGATGGCGAGAAGTTTTATCTTCCGTCTAACAAGCGACACTTTCCTTTGTCTTCTTTTGAGTGTGTAACTCAGGCTCGGAAGATGGCATGGGGCGTGAGCCGCAGTGTCGAGTCCGTCCACATCGGGAGATTGAAATCTCAGTCTCCTGATTTTTCAAGGGCGGGCCCTCCTCACAACATAATAGGCCTATATCCTGGAAACGTGTCGCGGGAGCTTCCGGTAGGAGAGAATCCGGCTGTGGCGCAGACCTTTGGCACCCAATTCTGCGCAGTTGACGGGAATTATCCCGCCACTGACTTCAGGACTCCTGGTTGGGTTCATCCCCCAAAGACATGGTGGGCGGACTTGACCAACTATATCCTCGCTCACTTCGAGGAGGACTTGGAGAGGTTAAACCTCTATGAGGCCGTAAGGGCGACCTGCTACGGCATTGATATGAAGGTGGCGTGCTTCTACGCCATCCTTGAGTTATATTGCTCAGCTTCGGGGACCTTCTTCACCCCAATTGGCGAGTTGGGCATGACCTTGCACGAGATGAGGGAAATCTCTGCCCTGCCTTTCGGGTCTCTCCCGTATGAAGAGTACTTTCCATGCGAGACAGAGTTGGCTCTTCTGGGGAAGCAGGAGCCTGCTTTATTGAGACTTATCGGGAGTTAATGTGTCATTTACACATTTGTTCCAGCATCCATGGTGGCAGCAAGGGTAGCTCGAAGAGCTTGAAGAACTGGGCGAGTTACCTATTCCTAGATATGAAGAATGCTCCTGAAGCAGCTCATTGTGGAGTTGCAGATGGCGACATTTTGAACGGATGGAGGTATGCCTCCAAAGGATATTGTCATGACAGAACACGATGGTCCCTATAAGAAGTGTGATGTCCTTCGGAGCTTTCACCATCAGGCTCGTCAGCCGATGTCCCGGAAGGCACTGTTGGCCGGTTTCTTAACGTTCTGGTTGAAGAAATGCGTAGTGCCATCTTCCTCGGGTGACATCGTCCACCCGAATGTTTTGCTGCCTGCCGTTCGCTTGGTCCATGGCCACCGTCTGGGTCTCCTTCTGGCCATGGTGTGCTGTATTCAAAGAGGCCTTCGCGCATTAACGGAGGCTTTCTGCAGGCCACCGGCGACGAGGCGTGGGAAGAGTGCCATCCTGCCTTGTGATGGACCTAATCCTAGGGTAGGTCTGCCATGCACTTACTTAATGGCGTGGTTTGCCTTGCACTGCCCTTCTTTGATTGAAGCTGGAGAGGACCCTCCGCAAGGTGTTCGAATGGATCTTCTCCGCCGATTCGAAGGATGTTCCTGGCTAAAGACCTACGTGGCCGAGGCCCGCAAGTTAGTGCGTCGTCATGACGCTTACAACCTATTCCGCTATTTTTCTCGCATTCGGGGCGCAGGATACGACGAGGAATTCCGAGATGCGGAGTCAGGACGGTCTCCCATGAGTCGGGGGTTTTTGAGTGGCTGGTCAGCATCCGGCCCTCACATTTATTGTATAGAAGCGGGGATGTCTGCTATTTAGAACCTTACATCCCAAGCCGGTTTGCTCGACAGTTTGGGTACGACCAGCTGTATGTGGGCAGCCCCAATCTCGATTTAGCCTTCATGGGGAGTCTCATCGATGGGGCCCGTGCCTGGCGATTCTTTACTGCGGGCGGCACTGGGGCGTGGCTGCGCACGCCGTTGAAGGATCCCAACCTTCTGACGACCCTATGCTTTTGCCAGTGGTATGCGGCTTCCAACTCCACACCTCCTGGATTCAATGCCAACCGTTCGGGTGTGAAGTTAATCTCTCATCGACTGAAGCGGAAGGCTTCTGAGAGAAAGGAAGGCAAACGGGTTCGTGTCCCTGGCTTGGAGGAGTTCATCGCTGTAGATGATAGCGAGGCTTCTGATGCAGGGAGTCCTCGCTTCGAGGCGGGGATGGGAGTTGATACTCATGTGGCTGGCTCTGGTGTGGTGGGAACATCTTCCCCACGACGTGCGGGAGAAGTGGAAGAAGAGGATTCTGACGTCCACTTCAAGAGAAAGCGGGCAGGTAGCTCTCGTAGGAAATCATTGGCGAAGAAGCCCCATCGCCAAGCTCCTACGATTATCGTAGAGGGTTATCCCTCTACAACGATTCCTCCTGCTGCCCCATTAGCAGCTGAACCGTCGGTTGCTGAACCGACTAGTGGTGAATTCGCTCCAGGTCTGGGTAAGATTAACCTTGTCCATATAATACGCCTTTTTGTGCGTTCCCATTGACTTATTATCAATCCTTTTGATTGTAGGAGCTGAGGCAGCTGGAGAACAAGGGGAACATTATGATCCCCTATTCACTTATGGAGCTGAAGCTGGTTCCTGTGCCCTTCCGGAGGAGTCTGGAGGTGATGTGGCCGACATCGGTCCTTCGGGCGCCGGGACTTCTAAAGGAAGTCCTGAGGCATCGAGCTCTATCAGGTGGTCCACAGGATACTCGGCAAGCGAAAGCGAGCCGGCTATTCGTGTTGATTCTGCCAAAAATTTTCCGATGGAGCCCCTGGAGACTGATGTGGTTGGCGAGACGTTTGAGGCGACGTCATCTTATGGTATTGTCGTAACCTCTTGGTTTCTTCTGCATGTAGTGTTCCGACTGACCGCAGTCTTGTTACAGGTATTCAGCCTCAAGATGCATCAGCTTCAAGAGAGCTGGGAAATCTCCCTGAAGGGTCAAGGGGTGACATGAGCGCTTCGACCACGGCTGATGCTGCTATGCTGGATGCGTTGTACGGCGACCTGCCTTCTTATCGGCCCAAGTCAGCCGAAAGGCCAGAAGCTGCGGAGGCGGCAGTCCCGGAGGTGTCCTCACTCCCAACTGTATCAACGAGTGGGGTGCCGACAATTTTGCCAAGTACGGAGCTGAGGGTGATCACAAGCCCTACTTCTCCAACCCTGGTGGTTGAGCCTGCTGCTCAGGAGGTGGTTGCTAGTCCTTCTTTCGCGATGGCTGGCGTTCTGGTTTCGATGAGGACTCCGCCGAGATCGCCCTCGGCTTGTCCGGCTGCTATCAGTGCCCCCGCTGCTTCTTCTGCGATGGCATCGACCAGGCTGGTGGACTATTCCGAGGTTGCCTCTTTACCGGAAGTGGCTGAGGTCGGGAACGATTACATCGGTGACCTGGTCGATAACTTTTATAAAGGCTTAGGGCGGACTATCGACCTGGTTCTGAAGGGCTCAACTATGCCATTCTCAAGGTTAAATGGGGTCCTCTCCCGTGATATTGAGAGTATTCGAGACTTTGAGGGGTATCACCAGGCCACTGCTTTGGAGCTCCTGGTGGATGAATTTGAGAAGGATGCGGAGGAATGGCGCCGCCTCCACCGTTCGGACCCAGAGTCTTTAGTTGATGACCGGCTCACGCTTCTCATTGTTCAAAAGCACGAGACCTGGCTTGCCGCTCAAGAGGCTGCTAAGGCTATCTCTTCTAACTTGAAATCCTTGGAAACAAGGGAAGCGGAGGTTGAAAGTGCAATTGACGCCTCCACTAGTGCTCTTCTTGGCGCTGAGGATAAGATTGCGAAGGCTGAGGAAATGATTAGGAGAGCGAATCTCCTCTTATCCAAGGCCATACCGGTGCGTCTCGAGGAAACTGCGCGGCTTGAACAGCTCAAAGCTCAGAGTGAAGAGCTTGCGCGGCAGGGGTTGTCACAGAGGGCAACTTTGGCGGAGGCCGAAGCTCGTCTGGCTCAGGCGGAAGATTTCAATGAGGCTGAGCTGAGGTCACAAGCGCTTGCCCAGGCTGCTGATGACAGGAAGACGAGGCTAAACACCCTCGGAGAGCGGCTCAGATCGTACAGTGTACGCTTGTAGCTCCATGTACTTTATCCTCTTGAAATGAAGGAAAATTCTTTCTTCTTTTGTCGAATCTTCAATCTTGTTCTTCTTTTTGAATTGCGATTCCGAATTGTAGTGCAATTCCTTGAGAACATAGTTCTTGTTGGGTTGGATAATGAGACTTGGCTATCTGTCAGTTCAGAGGTCGCGATGACATAACTGGTTGAGACGCCACCAAGCTTCAAAAATTGGTGATACTCGTCTTTTGTAAATGTCAACAAGTATCGAGACCTGTCTTTTGTAAATGTCAACAGGGCTCGGGGTTGAGACTTAGCTGTCTACTGGTTCAGAGGTCGCAATGACATAACCGATTGAGACGCCACCAAGCTACAAAAATTGGTGATACTCGTCTTTTGTAAATGTCAACGAGTATCGAGACCTGTCTTTTGTAAATGTCAACAGGGCTCGGGGTTGAGACTTAGCTGTCTACTGGTTCAGAGGTCGCAATGACATAACCGGATGAGACGCCACCAAGCTTCAAAATTGGTGATACTCGTCTTTTGTAAATGTCAACAAGTATCGAGACCCGTCTTTTGTAAATGTCAACAGGGCTCGGGGTTGAGACTTAGCTGTCTACTGGTTCAGAGGTCGCAATGACATAACCGGATGAGACGCCACCAAGATTCAAAAATTGGTGATACTCGTCTTTTGTAAATGTCAACGAGTATCGAGACCTGTCTTTTGTAAATGTCAACAGGGCTCGGGGTTGAGACTTAGCTGTCTACTGGTTCAGAGGTCGCAATGACATAACCGGATGAGACGCCACCAAGCTTCAAAAATTGGTGATACTCGTCTTTTGTAAATGTCAACGAGTATCGAGACCTGTCTTTTGTAAATGTCAACAGGGCTCGGGGTTGAGACTTAGCTGTCTACTGGTTCAGAGGTCGCAATGACATAACCGATTGAGACGCCACCAAGCTTCAAAAATTGGTGATACTCGTCTTTTGTAAATGTCAACGAGTATCGAGACCTGTCTTTTGTAAATGTCAACAGGGCTCGGGGTTGAGACTTAGCTGTCTACTGGTTCAGAGGTCGCAATGACATAACCGATTGAGACGCCACCAAGCTTCAAAAATTGGTGATACTCGTCTTTTGTAAATGTCAACGAGTATCGAGACCTGTCTTTTGTAAATGTCAACAGGGCTCGGGGTTGAGACTTAGCTGTCTACTGGTTCAGAGGTCGCAATGACATAACCGATTGAGACGCCACCAAGCTTCAAAAATTGGTGATACTCGTCTTTTGTAAATGTCAACGAGTATCGAGACCTGTCTTTTGTAAATGTCAACAGGGCTCGGGGTTGAGACTTAGCTGTCTACTGGTTCAGAGGTCGCAATGACATAGCCGATTGAGACGCCACCAAGCTCAAGGTTGGTGATACTTATCTTTTGTAGATGTCAATAAGTATCGAGTTTGTAGTGGAATTTGGGAGAAGTCTCGTTTTCACGGGGAGAAACGAGGGAATCACTGTCATAGGTTTAATGTTAACGTAACAGCGAAATGTATATGTGGTCTTACCATTCTATGGATGAGAATTGGTAAGTGATTTTGGAGGTCTCGTCCTCACGGGGAGAAACGAGGGAATTGCTGTCATAGGTTTAATGTTAACGTAACAGCGAAATGCATTTGTGGTCTTACCATTCTGTGGATGAGAATTGGTAAGTGATTTTGGAGGTCTCGTCCTCACGGGGAGAAACGAGGGAATTGCTGTCATAGGTTTAATGTTAACGTAACAGCGAAATGTATTTGTGGTCTTACCATTCTGTGGATGAGAATTGGTAAGTGACTTTGGAGGTCTCGCTCTCACGGGGAGAAACGAGGGAATCAAACGGGAACAGGTCCCTTAGGATTTTTAGCAAATCCCCAGCTGTCAACGGGTTTGATATGCCTTTACCAACTACCGTTTGAATTGGGCTAGCCATGTTATTCTCCTCAGCATGATGAGTTGTCGAGGACTTATGTTGGGCTTACAGGCCAACATTTCCTCTATCCTTAATCGTTAAGGATATTGGATTATCGGGTTAATGTCTGCATAACCCTGACTCTCCTTTAGGATAACCGGTGCACGGCCAGGTTCCTGTTGGTTTATGGCTGTATGACCTCACTTGGAGGAAGAGAAAGGCTCTCTTTGTGTGTGCTTCGGGCACGGAGATCTTGATCAGAGGTGTAGTGTTAACTTGATCAAGAGAAGGATCCTTGATTAAGGATAATACTTCTTTAAGAACTTGCCATTGATCGGCATCATGAGTAGGTCGCCATCTGAAGTCATAAGGCGGTATGCTCCGTTTGAATAGACTGTTTCTATTACAAACGGTCCTTCCCATTTAGGCTGAAATTTGCCTTTGGTCTTGTGCGTCATAATCATCGGTCGTCTGACGGCTAAGACCAGGTCTCCTTTCTGGAAGACTCTCTGTTTGACCTTCTTATTGAAGGCTTTTGAGATTCGAGCTTGATATAGCTCGATATGCTGCTGAGCTTGTAGTCGCTTCTCGTCCAAAGCTTCGAGCTCTTGAAGCATAGGCGATCATTGTCCTCTGATGTGGTTTTAGTAATCAGAGCTATACGCAACGATGGCATCTGAATTTCCAATGGGAGGACTGCTTTGCACCCATATACCAGGGAAAAAGGCGTATTGCCTGTCGGTGTCCGCACCGTGGTTCGGTAGGCCCAAAGACATTCACCAAGCTTTTCGTCCCAATCTCGCTTATTTGAGGAGACGAATTTCTTGAGCAGTTTGATGATTGTTTTGTTGAATGCTTCCGCCAAGCCATTGGCAGCAGGATTATAGGCAGTTGAAGCCACATTCTGAATTCGGTATTTATCGCAGAACCGATAGAATATTTGGCTTATGAATTGGGGACCGTTGTCGTGGGTGATCCGCCTAGGGACACCAAATCGATGGATGACATGGTGTTTGATGAAATTAACCACATTAGAGGTTTTGACTTCAACTAGTGGTATAGCCTCCGCCCATTTTGAAAAGTAGTCGGTTATTACTAGGATAAACCGGTGACCTCTTGTCGAAGAAGGGCTGATTGGCCCTACGACGTCTATTCCCCATGCTTCAAATGGCCATGAAGCAACTGTCGGGTGGAGCAGCTCCGAAGGCTGGTGTATGAAGTCCGCATTAATCTGACATGCTTTACACCTTCGTGCATATTGGATGGCGTCGGCTATCATAGTTGGCCAATAATATCCCAGCCTATGCAACCTGTCTTTAAGCTTTGGACCTGGCTGATGAGCTCCACAAGTGCCATCGTGCGCTTCTTGAAGCGCTTCCTGTGCCTCTGAATTAGAAAGGCAACGGAGGAGGACACCGTCATATGAACGACGGTAAAGTGTCTTCAGAGTCGGATCGTAGTAGAAACGGAGAGACCTTCGTCTAATAGATGCCGCTTCTTTAGGATTGTCTGGAAGCAGACCGTGCAGAACATAGTCGATGAGAGGAAAGCGCCAATCCCTCGGCTCAAGATCCGTGGAGACATTATAGACTTCTCGAGTTCTTAGCATGTGCTTGGAGCATACAAGATGTCGAGTTGCGACTGTGAGGTGATACTCGGTGTCGGCTGGTAAGGCTAGTGTTGTAGCTAATGCAGCAAGAGCATCTGCCTTGGTGTTTTGAGATCGAGACACATGCCCGATGTAGAAACCTTCAAATAGGTTGGCCAATTCAACGGCCATGTGATAATAAGGCACCAAGTCCTCATGGCGGACTTCGTATTCGCCTTTAACCTGATTGATGATCAGTTTTGAATCGCCATAAGCTTCGAGGTAGCGTACCCCCATTCCATGAGCGAGCTGAAGACCAATGAGCAGAGCATTGTATTCCGCTACATTGTTGGAGCACGATTCTGTTAGAGAAAATGCTCTGGGCAAGACATGATTCTGTGGGGAGATAAACACAATCCCCACTCTGGCAATAATTTTGCCTTTAGGGCCCATTCGCGATGCTCCATCAAAGAACATCTGCCATACTTCCTCTTCTGAGGTTGCATAAGACTCGAAGACTTCATCAGGGATATCTTCGTGAAGTTTTGAATGCTCCGGAACTGGATGAGCAGCCAAGAATTCTGCAAGGGCTTGACCTTTGACCGCCTTCTGAGGGATGAAGGTCATGTCGTATTGAGACAGCAAAAGTCCCCATTTAGCCAATCTTGAATTCAGTGATCCGGGCTTCGTCATAAGAAGACGCAATGGGTTTACTCTGGAGATGACATGTATGGTCTGGCCGACCAAATAATGTCGTGTCTTCTGAACAGCGAAGACGAGAGCTAAACACTCTTTCTCGATAGGGTTGTAGCGAGATTCCGCTCCTATGAGAGTTCTGCTCAGATAATAAATGGCCTGCTCGTGGCCATTGTCGTCCTTTGAGCGAGGAGGGCACCGAGGGAGTAGTCCATAGCTTTTACATAAAGCAAGAATGGTTTCCCTGATGTAGGGGCCACCAGGACTGTAGGTTTTGTGAGATACCTCTTGATGTCTTCATAAGCTTCTTGGCAAGCTTGATCCCATACGAAGGAAGCACCCTTTTTCATGAGTCGGGTGAACGGCTGACAGCGGCCTGAGAGATTTGCAATGAATCTTCTGATATAGGCCAGCCTGCCTTGCAAGTCTCTAAGCTCCTTGAGATTCCTCGGTGGATGCATGCTCTGAATAGCTTTGACCTTGTCTGGGTCAAGATGAATTCCTTTTGATGTGACGATAAACCCAAGGAACTTGCCACTCGACACTCCCAAGAAGGATTTTGTCGGGTTCATTTTCAGTTGATGCGCCCGTATTATGTCGAACATCGTTCTGAGGTCGCGAAGATGTTCATTCTTGTTGCGGCTTTTGACGGCAATGTCGTCGACATAGCACTCCACCGTTTTTCGGAGGTGATCGCGGAAGATTGTACTCATTGCCAGCTGATAGGTTGCTCCAGCGTTCTTCAGTCCGAAGGGCATTACAGTGTAGCAGTATACCCCAATGGTGTTCGGAACGAAGTATGCTTCTCATCGTCGGGATACATCTTAATCTGGTTGTACCCTGAAAAGTCGTCCATGAAAGACATCCTTTCGAACCCGCATGTGTTGTCAATCATGACATCGGTGATGGGTAGCAGAAATTCATCCTTGGGACAGGCCGTATTGAGATCACGGTAGTCGATGCAGATCCGTATTTTCCCGTTCTTCTTGAGGACGGGGACTATATTAGCCACCCAATCTGGATGTTGCTCCTCCCGGATAAAGCCACATGCAATGAGTTTGTGAACTTCGGCTTCAATAGCTTCCATGATGTTTGGGCGGAACCGACGTTGTTACTGCTTGACTGGCTTGACGTCAGGCTTGATGTTTAGACGGTGCATAGCGACCTGTGGATCAAGTCCGGGCATGTCTTCGTAGCTCCATGCGAAAATGTCTATATACTCCTTGACGAGCATTATCAATTCCTCCTTTTCTATAAGTGATAGGCTTTCACTTATAAGGATGGGTTTGGGATGGTCTTGACTTCCCAGATTGACCTGCATCACCTTGTCTTCAGTGGGTGGCTCGCGCAGTTCGAATCGCTTTTCCCATTGAAGGTCTAATTGCTGGGCCCATGGTTCCTCATCAGTGGCTTCTGCGGGTTCCAATTGACTGCTTGAGGTCATATTAACAGTGAGGTCTTTGAACATTCCTCCTATGCTGATATCGGAGTCCCACTCGGAGGATGAAGCCGAATGTGATGGAGCTAATCCATCGTCCTTGGCTTGAACCGTTGCTGACGGTGTGGGTGTAACATACCCTAACCCCTGCGTGTACTATCATAATAATTTGCAGGCTTCCCTTTAGGCACAAAGTTTCGCATCAAACCGCGCCTTCTTTTTCCGAAATTCAGGCCTTTTCCATGCTTCAAGTCATACCCCATTTTCTTCATAATATGGCGCGCTGACCGCGCATAATGAAAGAATTGTGGAGTGTCTGAGTCTGAACTTAAATCTGCGACCGCAGGTCTCCGTGGTTGGGTTTTACCGAAGATTATCGGTAACTGACATTCTTTGGATGGCGGGATCACCAAGACGGCTCCTTCTGCGGATTCCATGGGCGTACTGGACGCACTTGCTTATGTAAAGGCATGTGTAGGGAGCTATCCGTAATGGATTCAAATAGCCCAACACTCCGAGATAATCAAAAGAAATATTATCATTAATTACCCATTCACCTTCATCCTCTGAAGGAGTATTACATAGGGGATTATTGAGACATGCTATAATTGGTTCACCAATCAGAATGGCTGGCATGCCTGTTTCGGATTCTGAATCCGCCTCGTTGCCACTTTCATCATTGTCCGGCAACGATTCTTTGAGTGCTCCGCCGGCCTCTTGATACAGGAGAGCGTCAGTGAAGTAGTTTTCCACCCCTTTGAATGGTTGCCTTTCAGCGAAGACAGTTCGTACTGTCGCGTCATCTTCAACATATTTGAAGCATTGGTGCAGAGTAGAGGGAACGATCCAGTTGGCATGGATCCATGGCCGTCCTAGCAGCAGGTTATATGAAGTGTCAGCGTCAATGACATAGCATGTCACTTCTCACTTCAGGCTCCCGATTCTGCAACGGAGTCGGATTTTCCCCAGTGGATGACTGCTCCCGGCGTTGAAACCGTATATCGTAGTAGTGGTTGCGGACAACCTGTACAATGGTATGCCGAGGAAGTAGAGAAGCCTTTTGGGGATGATGCTGAGTGTGGACCCCGGATCGACTTGTATTCTTTCGATGCACGTTGAACCGATATATCCGGTGTAGTACAGAGGTCGATCGTGCTTGTTGTCTTTAAGAAGCATATCTTCCGCTGTGAATGTAATGGCAGGCACCTTTGATTGTGCATGATGACATTCTGGGCAAGGAGACTGAACGTCGTTGTTAGGGATTTCAGGCATGCATGTCAGAAAGGATTCTGAATTGGCTAGCGCATCCCTGAGCGCTTCTCTTGTCTCTTTTGAGAGGCGAAGGAGCTCGTGTATAGTGATACGAGCTGGGATATTGGCCAGCTGAGCCAATATGTCAACCGAAAAGGCGTATCAAACCCTTGGCCTGGTGGTTTCTTCAACACATGGTCGAACCGTACCTCCTTAGGCTTTTCTTTTCCCTTTGCTGGGATTGGAGTGGATGCTGGTACTTGTACTGACGTCGTTTGCTGTTGTGTCTCGTAAGTAGACTTTTCATACTGCCTCAAGTATGATTTTCCGGATCGGGTGCCCGTCTGTTGAGGCGCGTCGGCTTGTGCCGTGCAAGCAAACTTTTCTCCTCCGAATCACTGAGGGAAGCCGATGTTAGATTGCCGTCCTCTGGCAGGATGGAGATGACATTGCAAGACTTGCCCTTTGAATTGGGCTGCTTTGGATCCCGCTGTACGTCTTGGACGAGGTCTGGATGTATCCACATGACTTCTCCTGTCTCTAATGTTAAGGGAACAAGACCCTTATTGTTTTGAGCTGTAGCTGGAAGATGCTTGACTTCCAACCGTGGCGCAGGGACGGAATAAGTCCCGTCAGGAACTGTGACCTTCGGAGTTTTGCCGAACTCAAGAGTCACCATACTGGCAGTGACTTTCTTCTGCTCCGTCTTCAATGTCAGAACCCCGGCATCGACCATGGCTTGTATTCTGTCCTTGAGGACATAACACTTGTCAGTAGGATGGTGAATCATCCTATGGTAGAGACAATATTTAGGGTCGTTTGTGCGCCCTATCTCATTGGGACGCCGCGCATCTGGTAGCTTCATTTTGTTCCCTTTGTGGAGCAGATGGAATATGGTGACCACCTGATCGTCTTTGAATGAGTACTGCTTTGGAGGAAACTTAGGCTCCTGATTGTTGAAGCCACTCTTCTTGGCCTTCGACTGCACATCTCCGGATAACTCCACAGACATAGTCTCTTTGCCTTTAGCTTGAGAAGATTGCGGTAGGTCGCTACGCCCTTTGTTGTTCGTCCCCCACTTTCCTCTAGGGGCGGATGGTTCGAACTTTTTAGCCGACTTCTCGGCTATCTCAGCTTGTTCGACCAATTCTTTCCAAGTGTGGGCTTTGACTGCCCCTATGCGAACTTCCACTTGGTCTAAGAAGTTGTGTCTGCATGTCTGTAAGAGCATGGGCAATGGCATCCCTGCTGGGCACATCAAGGATAAATTTCTGAACCGTTCAATGTAGTCAAGACAGATTCGCCCTTCCTCTGCACAGTGGAGAGGAGTTTGTCCATGGTCACTTCGGTATCGTCCTCGTAGAAACGAGAGACGAACCGAGTTTCCAGGTCGATCCAGGAGTTGATAGAGCCCGGGGGAAGACTGCGAAACCAGTCAAATGCCACCCCCTTTAAGGTGCCAATGAAAAGCCTAGCCATGATGGCGTCATTGCTTATAACATTACCAGTCTGAGACCGGAAATAGTAGATGTGCTGATTTGGCGAGCTCTTTCCATCATAGGTATGCAGCGTTGGCGGTTTGAACTTCGGTGGATATGGCACCGAATCCCACTCCAGCGGATAAGGACGGACTGCCCCTACCTTCTTTAATTCATCCCTCTGAGCTAGGGATGCGATTTGAGCTTGGAGGCCCTTAAGGACTTCGGCGTCTAAGGAAGAACCCTCCTTGGATTTCTCCGGCTTTGGTTGCTCATTGCTGAAGTGTTCCTCTTCATCGTGATTGCTCCCGGCATCATTGTCATTCCGATTGCTGAGGAGTCGAGCAAGCATCTGTTGAATATTGTCCAGGGCTTCTTGCTGAGTCTTGGAAGTTTGCTCCTGAGCTTCCAAGCGCCGACGAAGGTCGTCGTTGGCATTATCAGCCGTGTTGACTGATGCTCTGTCTGTTCGCACTGAGCTAACTGTCGCCGATGAGGCGTACCCACTATCTTCATCTTCTTCATCCGATGATTAGAGTGATCTCCTGGGCTGTGACGAGGCTAGGGCCGTCGAGGAAGAAGGCTGTTCATAAGTGTAGGATATCGCCACCTTGGATCTGGTGTTTCGGAAAACACCCTCTTCATGCACCAAAACTTCGCCTAAGCCTGGGCTGTAATCTGGATCTGGGGAGCTGTAGGGGATGTCGTCAGATGTTTGTCTTCCCCTGCGCAGCTCTCGTCCTCTTCCGGTCATGTTGACGGATGCAGAGGGTGGATCTCGCGAGACGCTCCTTCTGTGATGCTTCATCGGGGCTTGTACCGATAGCCGATCAAAAACTGACCGTCATCTTGGAGGCATGGCGGGGATTGGTCCCAGCCGGCAATGGACCGAGTGGAGTGTCACCAGCTGACATCCCACTTGTCGACAACAGGGGGAAGAGGTTTGTCTATCCGTCAACAATTTCCTCAAATCAGACCCGGTTGGGTCCCTGCAATCGAGCGCAAAGGCTCTTTTGGATCGCACATAGGATGATGTCCTGTTTCTTTTATCCCTGCAGATGAGATTAGCACTGAATAGTGCTTCGGTTCTAGCTTCACCATAAAGCGAGAGTTTAGTGCTCGACGCACTGGAAAGCGGAGCACGCTGTGGTGCTTTACCCGCTATGCTGCTGCGAAGGTAATTAGCCTTAGATGGTACTTTGGCTTCGGCTTTGCGGTCATGAACCCTGCGCGTACGCTGTGGTACAGTAGCTTCGCTCATGAGAACGAGGCCGGCGCGAGACATTGCTGCTCTTGAATAGGGTGACGGTATGATTGCCGTTGTAACTTTATGATTGGAGCAGATAGGCATCTTGCTTTTTCTTCGCAGGAGAGGCGCGGTTTAGGCGTAGCTACGCCTGAAGCTTTGGTTGAAGACTTCTGTTTAGGCCTCCATATCTGCCTTGGCAGAGGAGGCTTAGATTCGCAAGGAACCTGATTAGCCACACACGAGGCTGAGGGGTGTCGGCAGAATTCTGCTTCCGGTTTCTGATTCGAAACCTTGGTCGTGGAAACCCTCCTATGCTTCCGTGCTCGAAGCATTGGGCCACCCCCAGAGAGGACTTCTTCAAATCTTCCTTGATCGAACTGAACCACCAAGTTCTCACAAGCAAAGGAATCAGACTGCGGACGTGCTTCCTTATTGCGCCAAATAACCGCAGTAGGTTCGTAGAGAACCTTTTCAGTCTCCGCAGAGACTTTCCTTGAAGATTTAGCCAGAGAAGCTCTGGCTGCACCGACTTTTCTGAATTCAGAGTTAGACCCGAAGGTCTGTTCGTCGCATTGCGACACTTGATTCTCGGCAGTGGAGAATTTCATCCCCAGCGGAGTCGCCATCTTGTTTTCCATTATGTTTGCAAAGGGGGAAAACTTACAATAAAAAGTTTGAGGAGCTAAATTACAAGTATTCTTAAAAAGATTACAAGTAGATCTCCTCAGAGATTCTGGAGAAGTGTGCCGATATGAGTCTGGTCAGCGCGCGACCACTTTGTCCCTTTGACTATGTGAGCGATGAGATTCCCTTCTCGCCTGGTTCGGGGAATCAGAGAACAGAGGGTTGGTAGAACCCTCTTGCTGCTTCTCAAAATCGCCTTCAATTAGGAATTCCTTCTCGCCTGGTTCCGGAGATTCCTTGAGAAGAAGGACGATGTTAGGGTATCAACACCCTGGATAGAGAAAGCAATTCTCTAAAAGGTCTCTGAATTCGAGAACGCGCGGTGCTTTGTGAAGAAGTCTCTGCTTGTGGAGTCTTCTCTCTTTTTTCGTGGTCCTTGTATGCGTATGCCTCTTGTATGCGCGTATCTCCTTGTACCCCTGGTGGGCTATTTATAGGGAGAGCAAGGGTATAATCGTCCCTTAAAAATATGGAAACAGATTGAATCGAATCTGTTTGAATCTGGAAAGTAGCCTTGCTGCGAGGCTAGGATCAGCTTCTGCGAAGCTAGAATTGGCAGGTCGATGGACCTTCTCGATCTGTTTTGATCCTTTCCATATCGTTGGAGGATTTTTCCTGATCTTCTTACTTGTTTTAGGAGAGTCAAGAGATTGTGGCAATCAACTGCCAAATTTGATCTCTGATTGGATTTGATCTGATTGGATCCGATCTCATCCGGAGATTTGATTGGTCAAAGGTTGACCATAGTAGATTCATAGCGGCGCTGTCCGCATTGAGCTCGTAGCGGGGCTAGAGGCGAAGTCTGAAAGAAACCCTTTGGCGGAGCTGGAAGTCCTCTGTGGCGAAGTTTGCGAGTCAGCTTCTTGGCGAGGCTTTGAATGGCTTCAAGGCGAAGTCGGGTGATATTAGCCTCTCAAGCGAGGCTATCCCTTTGGGCTCATGCGATGCTAAGTGCTAGCATCTTAGACCTGCTGAGGTCTGTTTAGAAACAATCCGGGTTCACTATCTGCTTGCTGGATCAGTGGAGTCCAAGTTGCTTCCTTGTCCCTCGGAGACGGGTGAAAACTGGTCTTCAGCTTGTCTGTCACTTGTCTTTTGTAAATGTCAACAAGTTTAGACATTGTTCGGACCAATAAGAATCTTGTCTTTTTAAGTGTCAACAGCCTTAAAAAGGCTAAGACATAGCCTCGCCTATATGACAAGGCTAGCTAGGCCTTAAAAAGGCCAAGACATCGCCTATATGGCAAGGCTAGCCTCACCTGAGAGACGACTTTGCCTAATCAGGCAAGTTTTAGCTTCACCAGGAAGCTTGAAAATGTTAAAAACCGTTTTTCAAAAATTCACCAAATGCAAAGATCAAGGGAATTCAATCCCTGAAATAACTGGTAAAGTTAAAATTGAGGGAGATAAACTGCCTAAAATCACCAATTAATTGGTGGAGTCTCGGAACAGTTGAGACTCACAGGCTATGGGTCAGGTGATGACCGGAGTGAAGGCCTCTGTTGCCTCAGGGATCTCAGCCTTCTTGCCTGGATGATGTGAAAATGCCATGAATCTCGATCTTGGAGAGATGAAGAGGGTGAAGACCCAGGTGTTTTCAAACTCAGAAGAGAGAGGAAAAAAAACGCTCTGTTGCAACCTCACTAAAGAAAGAGAAAATAATTTCTCTAGAAAAAGGCTGCAAGAGTCCTATTTATAGGCCTCATGGCCTAACTTCGCCACTGCTGCTGGAAAGGGAGTAACTTCCCTCATAGCGCATGCGAAGCTAGCGCTGAGCAGTGCTGACAAGTTAACTTCGCTTTGTAAGTGAAGTTATCTAAAATAACCCCAGTGGCGAGGCTATTTCAGAGGCGAGGTTATTTCAGTCATGAGGCGAAGGTAGAGCTCAAGTAGCTTCGCCTACTAAAATTCAGCCATGAAGGCGAAGCTAAGTTCAGCCATGAAGGTGAAGCTGAAATCCACATATCTGTGATTTTTTCTTCAGCAATCAAAATAATTCAAAGTATTTCAAAATCTGAACTATTCCATTGCAGATTTACGAAAACTTTGAAGGGGTTTCGTTGATACTTCAAAAAGACAAATTCCCCAGTAGCACTCAACGGGTCAGAACGATATCCAAACTTGTCAACATTTACAAAAGACGAGATACAAATAAGTTGATGACTAGGCTCTACCCATCCTCAGAGATAAAGTGATGACTTAAAGCTTACTGATCCAGTGAAGCAGACAGTAAGCTAAGTATCACCTGTAAAGACGCCTAAGCAGGCCCAAAAGGATAGCTTCGCTTGAAGCTCTTCATAGCTCTGCAAAGAGCTAAACATCAACTTTGTTTGAAGCTAATTACAGTTTCGGCTGAAGCTTTTCTTGAAAGCTTCGCTTGAAGCTCTCCATAGCTCTGCAAAGAGCTAGCCTTCAGCTTCACATGAAGCAAATGCTAGCTTCACATGAAGCTTTCTTGTAGCTTCGCCTAAGGAGCTGTGCTAGCTTCGTACGAAGCTAATTTCAGCTTCATGCGAAGCTTTCTGTACCCCCTGTGGGAGGGTTTGCCAGGTCAACACTTGACCAAGTCTTTAGTGGGCTAAACCCACTACTTTAGTGGGGTTAATGCCACTTTAAGTGGGCGATTACATCCGCCCACTTCGTCTCACATTAAGTGGAGATAACCAAGTCAAATGACCATTTTTTAGGCTTGTCCAAGCCTGTCTAGCGTCGCACAAGGCCTGTATCTAGCTTCGCATATGGCTCTATCGCCTCGCGTGAAGCTCAAAATAGCCTCTGGCACGAGGCTAATTGACTGTTACCAGTCTTGCTGAATTTTAAGGACAGTTACGCCCCTCAGAGCTTATAAATAGCTCATTCTTGAGATGATCTCTTGGCTAGCAAAAAAAGATCAAGGCATCAAAAGGCAGAGGATCAAAGAGAGAGAGAAAAACTAACTCTTTCACTTTCAAGAACTTCAGAGAACCATTTCTATAAATTCAGGGTGTTAATACCCTAAGACCTTCCTCTCTCAAGGAATCTTCGGAACCAAGCGAGAAGGAATTCCTTAAGACTTCATTGATCACATCATCAACAGAACAAAGTGGTCACGCGCTGACCGAACTTCTACTGACACACTTCCCCAGAATCTCAGAAGAGACACTTGTAATTTTCTTTTTTTAAATACTTGTAATTTTCTCTTCAAAATTTTGTAAGTTTTTCGATTTTGATTTTCAATGGAAAACAAAGAATTCATTCCAAGATTAGAGTTTTTATGTTTGTCAGTTTAGAAGATTTGTAAAAACTTTAGATCATTGAATTGTTAGCTAAAGATTTATAACACACACGGCTTTATTTGTTAATTTAATCAGCTTTTTTTAAAAAGATATATACATGTATGAATTTAAAGTAAAGTTTCCAAAAAGTTTATTTTTAGTGAAAAATCAATTTTAATGTATACTAAATCTCAAATATGAGTTTTATCGTTTGAAATATAGAGTGGAGTTAATTCACATATATTAGTGTCCAAAAGAGTTTAAGGATACTTATTTTTATTTGATTACAAAGTTAAAATTGATTTAAATCAAATTTTGGAAAATATCAGAAAAGCTTAACCATTTTCGACATTTCTATAAATAGCTTTCGAAAACAGATACCCAATGTGCATGTATATGAATTTGAGCTGAACAACTTTATAGCTCCGTGCATATTTTCGACAACATTCTTCAGTGAGCTCATTAGATTTCAGAACTGAATATTTTCAACAATTTTTTTAGTGTTTTTCACCAAAGTCGAAAATAGCTTTCAACAGCTCAAAACCCATTTTCGACAGCGTTTTTCATAGCAATCAAAATTTTACGAAACTGATCAATTTTTGATGGTTCACCTTTTGAAAACATGGCCTTGTCGAAAGTGTTTTCGACAACTAATACTTTGCTTTCGAAAATGAACTTCTGATTTTTTTAAAAATATAGCCTTTGTGACCTTTAAGCGTCAAAAGTTCTGAACCCATTTTCGACAGTTAATTGACTTTTCTCTGCATATTTTAGTAAATATTTTTTAATTTGTTTTGCCATAAACCTAATCTTTTGCATAGTAGTTTATAGAAGATTTACAAGTATTTTACAGAGCATTCCACTCAAAAATCTTTGAGAGAAAATACACAAAAGTTTATAGAGCTTTTTCTTCCAATCTTTTCAAAGTTTCTCACACACGAGGTTTGAGTTCTCGATTCCTTATCTATAGTTATAGGATTTGTGTTTTTGTGAGAGTTTCTCAGTGATGTAATGAGATCACAATTCTTGTTCTCAGTGTTGTTGTATACCTCTAACGAGAGAGGTGATTTTAGGAGTTGCAACTCCGAGTGTTATAGGAGTTGTGGCTCTGAGTGTTGTATGAGAAATCATGTTTGTAGGAGTTGCGGCTCTGAGTTAATCTTGCGTGATCAAGCCGTAAATGTTAATTTGGTTTCACAAACCGGTAATTAGTGTTTATTTCTCCACAGAAGTTGGACACAAAGACATAGATAAAGTGATCGGATCTCGAAAAACAAACCATTTGTGTTTGTGGAGTTTGCTCTTTCTATACTCTTTATACTACTCTACTTAGTACTTGCTTATTGTTTATATATTATGTTAATTGTTGCAAGTTATTTTAATTTTCGCATCTTTGATTAGCATCACCTATTCACCCTCTCTAGATGATTTTCACAAATGCCTCTTACGTCATAAAACTACTTATTGGAAGGGTTTGAGAGTGAGAGCGCGCGCGCGTGTTGTGGGCTAACTATGCATGTCAATCGAAGTTACTAATCAAGACTCCCTTTCATGTCAGGCACTTAGGCAATGTGAAACGGCATCTAAACATGAATAATCATATTAAAATTAGAAATAATGAGGTTTAAATCTGGAACCTCTTGAAATCTAGTGCTTTGATATCAAGCTTAAGCTTTTTGGTTTTGGGCAAAGAATCATGTCAAGCCACTCAATAGTCAATACCTTTCATAGTTGGGGACGTTCCATGGATTTCAAAATAGGAACTAACGTAGTTGTTTGACTTGAGTACAAACTATTAATGCTCTGGAAATGCACACTTTGGAGGATCTCACAAGCGATATTTCCTTTTGCAGATATATGTTATCCGTTCTTCCTCTGGAAAAGGTGTTTACCTGCTAGATTTCTTTCCAAACAGAAGCTTTGCATGCCATCACTAGTACAAAAAAGATATATAACATCGGTTTAAAAGCGACGTTATAGTGAAATGATGTCAAGCGTCTTTGTAGGCAACGTTGTAAGTCGAGACTTACAACATCAGTTTTAAAACGGTGTTTTGCATAAAGAATATCACATCGGTTCATATAAGAACCGACGTGGTATGAAAATTTATTTTTAAGAAAAATGTTCTCGTCTTGCCACCGGGTCAATCTCGTCACCGCCACCGGGTGGTTCTTAATAGCAACAACCATAACAACTCACAAGCTCATCATTCAAACAATTAAACCTCTAATACCCCTAACCTGACACTTAAAATGTTGAAGCAATGGACCTCTAATATAAGAGATGGTAAGTGCAAGTAGAGATTAAACATATAGAAAATATAAGCTAATAAAAATAAAGAGAACAACACGTCAGGATTTAATGTGGTTCGGTCAACGTGACCTACATTCACGAGAGAAGACAGCAATAGAATACATTAATCGAGAGGGAAGAATACAAGAGATTATAACTCTAATCTCACTTTAACCAAAACCCAATGAAACCAACTCACTAGGGCTTAACAAAAGGAAGATAAATGATAAGAGAAAAGAGAAGATAATACAGTGTTTTGTTACACTCTCTCGTTCTCTCTTCATTGCTTCTAATCCCATGCAATGTGTGCCTATTTCTAGGCAAAGAAGTGCATTGATCAAACTCTATGAAACAGAACTCCATTCCATTGTTGGTCTTGAGGCACTTCACCTTCTTTCCCTTTTGCTTTTCGATCATAGTCTTCCATAGGTTGAAGGTAGCAAACACATCGCTCTTATTCTTGAGAGGAGACACCCAAACTTTTCTGAAATAATCATCAATTAAAGTCAGAAGATAACTAGCTCCACCTTTCGATGGAACTTGAGAGGGACCCAAACATCTGAATGAATATAGTCTAAGGTGTCTTTAGTCCTTTAAACACTAAAAAACACCTTTGTTGAAGCTAATCACCTACTAATATCTTGGTTAAATATTTGAAACTAAATATCACAATATTATTAATAAACAATAACTACATGAGTTAATCATCATCAAAAGAGTGGAAGGCCTCTGGGCCAACAATCTCCCCCTTTTTGATGATGACAAAACTCATGGAGTTAAATATGCATAGATTAAAGTTAAGCTTCAAAGAAGTTCTCCCTTAACTCATGCATAGCAATAAGCAATAAGATATGCAATGAATGTTAAATATGAATATGCATAAACATGCATAATGAAATAAACATGCTCTTGATACCAAAATTTTTAAAATAAATTACTTTTCCTTTTTAAAATAAACATGTTCTTAAATACCAATTGAAAATATAAACTTAAAATAAACATGTTCTTTAAATAATTGCTCTTGATACCAATAAAAATTTCAATTGAAAGCTTTATCAATAAAAGCAATAAAAGCTCTTGATCACAATCAATAAAAACTCTTGATACCAAATGAAAGATAATCAATAAAAACTCTTGATACCAACAATAAAATTTTTAATAAAAGTTCTTGAAATCAATAAAACAAAACAACAAACTATGTTCTTGATACTAATATCCATGCTCTTGATACCAATATCAACAAAACATACCAATATCAACAAAACATAAAACAAACTCTCTTGATACTAATATGAAACAAAACAAAGTTTGATATGAACTTATAAATAACATGCATATATACTCAAATACTTTTCCCCTTTTTGTCAATCATCAGCAAAGGGGTCAAAGAAAACAATAAAATAATGTTTTCCCCCTATTTGTCCAAAACAAAAAATAATCAAGGGGTGAAATCAAATCAAAACATTATGATATCAATTGATAATAAACAAATAGGTAAACCAACAAAACAAAAAATTTTTGAAGGATACCAAATGAAAGTAAATAAGGCATTGAAAACTAAACTTGAAGAAACCAATTAAAAGTACCAATTGAAAGTACATAAAACATTTTGAAGAAAACAACCAAAATTTTGATATCAATTGAAAGATGTAAACATATAAGTAATCTTGATACCAATTGTAAAAATTAGTACCAATTGAAAATATTTTGCACTTGATACCAATGGAAAGTATTTTACACTTTTGATACCAATATGAAAAACATAAACTAATTGAAGATATTTTCATTAGGAGCACATGATACCAAATTAAAATCAGTATTAATTTTTCAATCATTTTTCAACATAAAGTATTGGAGAAAAATACCAAAGGTAAACAAAACCAATTGAAAGGTGAAATAAGAATTTTCTCCCCTTTATGAAATACCAAATAAAATGATGCATAAGCTTGTATAAGATACCAATTGAAAAAATAATCAATTGAAATATAATAGTCATTTAAGAAATCAAGCTTAACATAATCAAAATTTGTGCTCAAAGATATAGAGATATAGTAAGCACAATTAAAGCATATATATATGTATGAAAAATTAAATACCAATCGAAATTGATACTATTTGAAGTTTAAATATACATATATAAAAACATATATGAGTATACAAAATGAATGTCAATAGTGATACCAATTGAAAACATAATAAGATCAAGTGTATAACTCATACTTCCTACCACCCATTTCAGCACATGTTTAAAAGGATTTTCAATAATAAGCATACAAGGCATGGTCGCCCAACCAACCGCCCTTTAATGGGTAGGGGTTTTCAAAAATAAGTTTAAAAATATACTATATTTGAAAACTCTACCATATGAAGAATACCGCAACTAGTTATATGAAAAATTTGTAAACTAGTACGAAATCCTTCAAGTAAGGAATAAAACAAAAATAATTTTCATGAAAATATGAAAATCACATGATCATCAAACACTCAAGGGTCTATAAAGCATATATAGTCTCATGAAAACAAATCATGAGTAAACAAAAATGATGTGAGTGTACAAGTATAATGTGAAATACAAAGTCATGGAAATAGGCAATTAAGCTCGAATACGAAATTCCTTAAACATGAAAATCAAGAAAATCTAATTTTCATCAAAATAATTTAATCTTCAAGGCATATGTATGTTTTGTATAAACTAGAGTATACATACATATCCAAACATAAGGAGTCCACAAAAGTATATGCATGAAGGCAAGTGGCTCAAGGATGTATATATATAACAATTAGTTTAGACAAAATAAACAATACATAAAGTTAAACATAAACATGGAAAACATGTACAAAATAGGAATACAAGT
This sequence comes from Agave tequilana, assembly GCA_038442645.1. Lineage (NCBI taxonomy): Eukaryota > Viridiplantae > Streptophyta > Magnoliopsida > Asparagales > Asparagaceae > Agave > Agave tequilana. Next base: position 43,348 of record JAVJIF010002855.1, read on the forward strand.
CAAATGTATGAATCATCAAAACTAGGCTATACTAGTACATCTAATGGGTACAAATATGCGTTCAAGCACAAACATATAATAATCTATTTGTGGCTCACTAGTTGTACACGTATATATCCGAGTTTTAATAAAAATTAACATCCGAACAAGTAATCAAAACATGAAACATAGAAATCAAAACACAACTTATAAGAACATTATGTATATGAACATGCATTAGATCTAGGACATACACATTAGTTAAAACAATTGTGAGAACATAAAGGTATAAGTCCATATTAAACATGGGTGTCTCAAATACTAATCATGTATGTCATAGGACTAATAAACATTGCATATGGCATAATGAACATTTAAAACATGGCATGCTAAAAATCAACAATATGAAAAGCATGTAAACATAAATGAGGAGTAAGAGATCGTTACTAAAACTGATGAGGGTACATCTCTATGTCTCCAAACTATGGTGGTCCTCCCACCAAACTTTCCTTAAAAGTGATACATCCAAATAGTCCTCTTTAAGCTCGGAACGCATCCACCTCAAGGCACCATCACTCTCACGTCATGTGAGAGCTTACACCTACATCAAAAATAGGAGTGGTCTTTGGTACCCACACTCTTTTGGGTCCATGGGGGTAGCTCCTTTCCTTACCCAAACAAATTTATTTGCTAAATTTACATCATGTATCTTAGTAAAACAAAATTTAGCAAGGCGGCCCTTTCGTTCACAATGTGTACAAGTGTACACATGAGCATACAAAGTGTTATGAATGTGTACATGAGGAGCATGTGTATGCCGTGGTTTGTGTGCATGCATAAGAGGAACTTGTTTCTTTCAAAACATAGATTCCAACCGTGAGTGGCTCAAAACACAATGGCTCAAAGTGGAGCCCAAATAAGCCACACTCTTCTTTAACAAACATATATCATTATCAATCCTATAAGAAGAGGTGCATGTAATAGGTGAGCTAGATGGTGAAGCTACACTAGCATGGCAAACATGTGTAGACAAATCATTTTCAAAGAAACATTTTCTTTAAACAATCTTCCGATTCTTGTGAAATCAAATCAATTTTGTTTTTCAAAGAAACATTTTCTTTTAAAGTAAAATCAAGTTTAGAAGATAAGTTTTCATTTTTCTTCAAAATTTCATTACAATTATTTTTATTTTTCAAAATCTTATTTTCATTTAGGGCAAGATCAAGTTGGGATTTAAGTGAGTCACGTTCACTTGAAATCTCATCCCTTTCTTGCAAAGCAATCTCAAGTCTAAAAGATAAATTTTTATTTTCTTCTTTTAAACTATGACTATCCTTTTTCAAAAGTTTATATTTTGAAATTAAATTTTCATAATTTTTAGCAAGTTCATCATTTAAGGCTTGTGCATCTATACACTCATTGCAATGAGAACTAGTACTAACATCTAGTTGAGTGTCCGAGTGTACCTCAAGGGAGTCATTCCCTTGGACCATGAAGCGACGTTCGTCAGACTTGTCTCGACTAGATTCCCTCTTCTTATTGATAAGCGTTGGTAGTTCGGGAGATGTCAAAATGTTCCACACTGCAAAAGCGGAATCATAATGAGAAAACACATGTAAATACTTTTTATCAAGAGATGCTTTAAGTGCCTTAAGGGCTTGTGCATTGGCCTCCATATGCTTGCTATCACTAAGGTAGGATTCCTTGGTAATGGAAAGGTAAACTATATAATCTAGGGCTTTTAAATGACAACTCATCATAACCTTCCATATATCAAGTCTAGAGATATCAAACATGGGAGGGCTATCCATGAGTGCAAACTATATGTGTACAAATGCAAATGCAAATGATAGATTAGTAAAATCAAGATCACACTCCTAGGTGGTTAAATCTAATATCAGGAGCGTAGGCTCTGATACCAATCGAAAAACACTTTTGTTGAAGCTAATCACTTACTAATATCTTGGTTAAATATCTGAAACTAAATATCACAAGATTATTAGTAAACAATAACAACATGAGTTAATCATCTCAAAACTAGAGAGGAAGGCCTCTGAGCCAACAAACACCTGTACCAAAAGAAACTCTGTGTTGTTTGCCAAAAACACAGTGTTCACAAAAGTCAAGCTTTCCTGTTTTCTAGCCACAAAGTAAACCTTACTTACTCAACACATCTAGTTCTCTCTCACTCATATGCCCTAACCACATATGCCACAAATGAGTGGTATCTAAGTCTGGGTCTTCTGACATTGACACAGCGGCAACACCTGTCACGTGCTACGTTGAAGGATACAAAGGGTATTCACCTTTTTTCCTTTCATCACAACACGAAAGCCTTTACTAACTCTCAAAACTCCATCTTCAGCTGAAAACTTATAGCCGTTGGAGTAAAGGGTGCTCAAAGAAATTAATTTTTTCTTTAAATCCGGCATATGCCGAACATTACTCAATGTTCTAACAATAACATCGTGCATCCTAATCTTGATTGACCCAATACTAATTGTCTTACAGGACATCGTGCGTTCTTGTGGGGACTTATGTGATAAGAACAAACTGAATCAAGAATCCACTCATCTCGTGAACGGGCATCAAAGACGGTAACTGAAAGAAACTCATGTGATGTAGAGGCTTCTTCTGCAACACTAACAACCAAAGATTTCTTATCTCGAGATTTCCTCCTAATATCTTTCTTCTCTTTTTCTTTGAGCTTAAAACAATCTTTTTTATAGCGTCCATACTTATGACAATAGTGACACTCAATATTTTTTTAACTTAGATTTAGATCTAAATTTTCCTCGAGATTTTTCCTACTCTTCTCTGTACAACCCCGGACGAACAAGCCTTTAGCTTGATCCTCACTTCCTTTAACTGATACTTTCTATCTTAACTCCTTAGAGTGTAAGACTGATTTGTCATCTTTTAAAGAAAGTGTATTTTTATCAGAGAGCATACTATTAATAAAATTTTCAAAGGAAGGAGGCAATGAGCATAATAAGATGTGAGCTTGATCTTCTTCATCTATTCTAACATCAATATTTTTGAAATCCATGAGAATTTGAGCTCATCTTGGTGGTCTTTAATTGGCATACCTTCCTTCATGCAAAGGGTGAAGATGCGCTACTTCAAATAGAGCTCTCTAATTTGAGCCACAAACCGGCGGCAGTATCTTCATCGGTAACCTCCCGCAAAACTTCATCAGTTAGACAAAGTGTATGGCGCTATGCGCCTTCATCTCGAGTTCTTCCTTCTTATCCTCGGACATAGATTCTGACAACTTGTCCTTACCGGACAAGACTTTCAACAAGCCTTATTGCACCAAGAGAGCCCGCATTTTAACTCTTCACAAACTGAAGCTATTCCTCCCATTGAATTTCTCAACTTTGTATTTCACCAAAGCCATCTTGAAACCCACAAGAAAATAACACTAGCTCTGATGCCAGTTTGTTGAACCAGTGAGCTTCTAATACAAGAGATGGCAAGTGCAAGTAGAGATTAAACAGATAGCAACTATAAGCTAATAAAAATAAAGAGGGACAACACACCAGCATTTAACGTGATTTGATCAATATGACCTACATCCATGGGAAAAGACAGCAATAAAATCCACTAATCAAGAGGGGAGAATACAAGAGGTCATAACTCCAATCTCACTTTAAACCATACCCAATGAAACCCAACTCACCAGGGCTTAACAAAAGGAAGATAAATGACAAGAGAATGAGAGGATAATACAATGTTTTGTTACACTCTCTCGTTCCCTCTTCCTTACTTCTAATCCCCTGCAATGTGATGCCTATTTATAGGCAAAGAAGTGTTGAACTATTTCATCTCAATTCTTGCACACATTTTCCATAGAGACAAGCCATTAGGCGGAATAGTATGCCATTAATCATGTTTCCACCATTAATCAAAAATGACAAGCTACCATCTAATCAAAAATGGCAATCTATAAAACGATACCTTGAACATTCACATGAGCTTTGTTCTTGTTTTTATTCAAGACACATCAACATAAAATTCTCAAAAGGGCAAAGTTGTATACTTCCTGAGCTTATTCTCAGGTCTCAGGCAAGGCCAGCCCTCTCCACATGATAATTTATAACTACAATTGTTCTCTCTCTAAAAAAAAACACCACAAAAAAAAAATCAAATGTTTGTAAACTTTTTATATATGATGTGAGCATAGAGATGTCGACGTTGTCAGACATATGTTTGTGATCAGATATCATATAACATAAAAATATTTTTTGAGCCTGCACTAAAGAGACTTCTGTCTTTTGCTTGGGAACTCTTTTCCTTTCTCTTTTTTTTTTTAAACCTTGCAGTGAGGATAAAGAACCTGCTCGGAATAAATTTTGCACTGTATCAGAAGGTGTTTTAGCTTTGTGCTGCTCATCCCATCAATGGTATTTTCCTCGCTGATGCATGGAGCATTTGCGAACAAGTACGTAGTAAGGCTTGTATATGGTCTACTTTATTCGGATTGCTGGGCGTACTGGAATGTATCACTTGAAAATTCTTACCAGCTAGTATTTTATTGAGAGTATAGCTCAGATGACTCAGCTAACCATTGAAAATCAAATATCAAAGGAAATAGCGACCATTTGATAGAGGGACAAATAAATTTATTGGAAAATATGCACAGAGTCTGATTATTTGGTCGTCTTTTCTGATAGCGTTCCAAGTTCTTATATCTCGAAAGTGTTTTTGCTAAGCAAAGCATAATTTAATGGAAAAGAGTCGACTTTATTCTCCTTTGTCTGCACATTTCTCTTCTTGATTAGGACAGAGAAGCTAGGACAAAAAGGATCGAGGATGATGCAGTGTGCGTCCAGTCTGAGCTCATGTTTGACGTGGTATTTGGCAGCCTCCCTATTTCAATGGCTTTGAAAGACTGAATAGCAAAAAAAAATAATAATGCATCAAAAGAAGCGGCATGAAAAACCAACCTTTTCACATCAGCTATAAAAAAAAATCAATGTGAAAAGTTTGTTTTTAGATAAACAGTATAAGAACTATCCATATCGGTTCTTACAGAAACCGATGTGGAATACATTCCATATTGGTCCTAATAAGTTCTGATGTGTAGACTTCAGTTTAAACGTCGCTTCCATTCAGAACCGATGCGTAAAGTAATATTAGATGTCGGATTTCTTAAGAACCGACGTGTAATGTATATATGACGTCGGTTTAACATCATTTATTTAATATTTCTTTTTTAAATAATAATACAAAACTTTCTGTACATATCAAACAGAAACATATCAAACACGCAGATTGCAGCCAACCAACCAACAGCCTATACATATCAAACAGAATCATATCAAAAACAAATTACAGCTAACCAACCAGACAGAGTACTCAATAACAAAATCCCACACAAACATATATATCATCAAACACATAATTAATCCAGCCAATCAATCCACACATATATGTAATGAGAATGAGAAAATTTTAACATAATACATGACACACACACACACACACACACATACACACACTGTTTTGTACAAGATTTCTCAAAAAATTACTTACCATCAATACACTTCAGCAAATAAGTCGCCTACTCTTCCTGAACTTTCAGCAATTCCATATTTGTTATGCAGTTTTATTTTCGTCGAACTGTAAACATATTTAGTTTTTATTTATGTTAATTGTAACACTAACAAAAAAGCATAAATTTGATAGAGTTCAGAAGATTATACCTTCGTTGGAATAAGATTAATTTGCAAAGTAATGATTTGACGCATAAACATCATAATATAATATCCATACACAATGAAATCTGGTTGACGGGGACACTATAAGAATTGGAATAATGTGTTAAGAAAAAGTTAAAACTTAAAGTTTTTTCGTTGATTTCTGAAAGAATTAACTGAATTCTCTTCCATAAAATAAGTTTACCCCGTTGTCTTGGATTCAACATGTTGAACGCCCTATTCATAAATTACAGAAATTAAACAAGAATATTAATAAATATTTTAGAAGTATTTGATGCATCAATAATATATAAATAAGATTAAATACTCACAAATAAACTACTTTCTTAATATCTTCCCGCACTTCGTCCCCCCACGAGACCAATAAGTATATAAGAGAAGAGCTCATGTCAATCATGCACAGACTCCAATGGCCACTACAAGATAAATTTATATATGAGAAATTAAATTAAAAGTGTGTGACAGTTAAATTTTATTATTAGAAAATTAATGCTTACCCTGTATTATATGGTGCAAAATACAACCAGCTAGCCTGTCCACCTCTTCGCAATGCGTCCGTGACATAGCGAGCCTTCAACTCTATTTCATCTATATGGCTAGTCACATGTGCTATATGGTATGGACAAATAAAATCATATAAGTGACTCAAGCCCGTATCAACACACCAATCATATAAGGACCTAAAATTCTAAGAAATTATCAAGATGGGTTAAATATAAAACAATTAATATTTTATTAATTGAAAAAATATGCATTAATTACTTACTTCTTGTAAAAACAGATACATGCCGCGGTTATCTCCTGGCAGCTTATAAACCTCTCGAGGTCATTACGCTCGAAGTATATGGCCATTTCGGTTGAAAATAGCTCTATATCTACGGGTACTGTGATGGTGAATCCCTCTCCCATACTCCGCGCACATGCAGCCACTTTCGTCATTTTCCTATTTGGTGTAGTAATCACTAGCTGATTGACTGACTTTGCAAATGTCTCCAAGCTCCGTGGAGTCATAGCCTATACCACTTCCTTCCCTTTAGCCTTTGCCTGTTATGATATAATGGCCAAATTAATCATGGATGGCTGTGCTTTAATTATGATAGACATACTCGTGTATCCAAATTGATAAGTTTCTTGGGCTATGACACGAAACTACCAATAGCATCACGGATGGTTGTCATCTCATCACGTGAAATTGGTAGAAGAGCGTTCTTATCAGATGGATCAATGATACTCACTTTTATATTATCGGATCCAATTGATCTGGTGTGAATAATTTTGATCATCACCAGTGTTGAAAGCTCGTCCGTGCGTCACAACACGATTTTTATGTTCAATGGCCAAATCAATCAGAATAAACCCACCCTGAGACAACCATATAATAAGCATGACAAATAAGCATGTAACTGTGTAGGTGTATATGTGTGTGTACAAATATTAAACAAGATTACCTCTGGAATCTCGGATAAATCCTTTAAAATTGTACAACTTCCATTGCCGCTCTGCGGTGCATAATGGGGCGACGGATAGCTCAGCGGATTAGTATTCATTTGGAACTTCCGTCGCATTTTTTCAATTTCAGACATGAAGGAACCTCTGAAATCATCTTCTCGCCTCTTTTATTCATCTTCTCGCCTCTTCCATTCTTCGTCTTGAATTTTTCTTTCTTCTTGAAGTTTGACTTCCACTAATCTAGAAACATCTTCGTTTGTAGGACCTTGGCGGTGTCGACGAGAAGTATGAAAGTAGTTGGACAAAGTAACCCCTTATCCGGTGCCTCGAGCACGATCGGGGTGCTCGGGCTTACCCAGTGCTATGGATAGAATATCATTCATCCCAGATGGATGAATGTCTCCCTGAGATGCCGACTAAGAAAGACGGTCCTACAAAAATTTAAAGAGAAACACTTGTATTAGTTTCAAACAAGAGAAAATGGCTATGACAATTTTATTGTAAATTAAACACTTACAATTTCATTTGCAACAGTTTGACTATCAATATTTATGTATGAACCGCCTTTTCTGACCCTATCTTTAACCCATAACTCATGTCGGAGAATTGAGAAAACAGATGAATCATCCTCAATTGATCTTTGGAATATCTGTTGTACAAAACATGTAGAAAATATATAAGTAATAATCGACAAAAGAATATTTAAACATTAAAAATCAACACATAAAAATTTTTCTTACCAGTTGTGTGTGTGCCATATATGCTTGATGTGTGTGTGTGATGGTGGTGGTGAGTGTGTGTGACATGCTTGATGCGTGATGGTGGCGGGGGTGTATGTGTTCGTGTATGTTTAATATAGACAATTAAATTATTCTGAATTTACTTACAGAAATAGCTTCCCAGATCTTATTCTTCAGCTCTTGGAAACCTCGCCCCAATTGAGGATATCAATAGGGACATAATGACGAGCCACACTTTCAAGGTAACTCATCAATTTTTTTCAAAATTTTCAATCAGTTGATTCTTCGCATTGAACTCCACCAAAATTTTCCTTCCCTGATTCCTTGCTAAGATGAGATCACCCATCTTAGTAAGGCTCTCAATTGCCTCTTCATATGTGTAACATTTAACAATGCAATCTTTGGATCGATTTCAGTTCTTCACATACCTAATGAAGTGGGGTGTACAAATGCAATCTTCGGCCACGTGCAATGTGTCGATAGTCTTCCGGAAAGGAATAAAGTATGTCATCTTGAAAAATCGATCAACTCCCTTGAACTCCTCCAGCAATCCTTATAGAGGCTTTAAATAGCCCTGCAGAGGCCTGGAACGCAAGCATATTGAGAAATAGGCTAGATTTTCTCTCTTTTAGTGTAGGTTAGTGTAGGTATTTTTTTCTTTTCTTTTGTATTTTCATTTCATTTTTAGATCTTGTAGTAGGGCTGAGAGACTCAGAGAGAGAAAGAGAGAGATTGATGTAATAGATGGTGACAATCATATAAAGGTGTCTCCTTTCTTCTCCATTGTAATCTTCTCCATCTTCTACATGATACTTAGCTGAACTTTCTTCTCATGGCAATCTAACTATTAACCACTAATCATCTAACCATTTACTTGATAATCCACATGAATCTAATAGCCTCTATAAGGCCTTGCTCTTGCAAGAGCCATTGATGGCTCATGATGATAGATTCTAATATTCTAACATTTCTAACATCTAACCCACTAACTTGCTAACTTGCAATGTCTTCTTTATTTCATGCTCATCTCTAACCGGTTTTGATGATTTAATAGTACCTTGCAACTTGTTGTGTGGTATGGATGCATTGTTTGAATATAGAAGAACAATCTTATGTGTCATACTTTGTACTGTCTCTTGAAGCCAAGGACTAGTGATGGCCAAGGATCCATATGAGGCAACTATCACTAAGAGGTTAGCATGATTAGTAGAGCAATTAGTAGCTTGTAGCCATGAGTTTTCTTTTATCTTATTTTAAAAATCAAATTCAAATCTTTTTATCATTTTCATCATTGTTTTCACCAACTTCTTAGTTCATCTTTATTTCATCTATTTTTTGTTTTCAAAACTATTTCTCTTTTATTTTCACATCGCCGTTTCATCGCCTTCTTCACCTATCACCTCTAGATTTCTTTTCTTTCTTCCTTTTCTCATTCTTTAACAAAGAAGACTTGTCAACATAATACGTGAATAAAAACTCTTAATGCCTCTATTGCCTCCGTCCCTGTAAATTCGACCCGTTGAGCCAATGCTATAACAGAAGTATCGAGGGAACATTAGGACATACAATCTTTTCATTGATTTCATAAAACACACGTTTTAAAGTGCCGGTTTTGTCCCGATCAAAATTTTGGACGAACAAGCCTTAAGCTTGATCCTCACTTCCTTCAACTGACACTTTCTATCTTAACTCCTTAGAGTATAAGGCTGATTTGACATCTTTTAAAGAAAGTATATCTCTACCATAGAGCATACTTTTAACAAAATTTTCAAAGGAAGGAGGCAATGAGCATAATATGATGAGAGATTGATCTTCTTCATCTATTCTAACATCAATATTTTTCAAATCTATGAGTTTATTGAGCTCATCTAAGCGGTCTGTAATTGGCACACCATCCTTCATGCGAAGGGTGAAGAGGCGCTACTTCAAGTAGAGCTCTCTAATTTGAGCCACAAACCGGCGGCAGTATGTTCATTGGTAACCTTTCGCAAAGCTTTATCGGCTAGACAAAGTTGTGTGACACTATGCGCCTTCATCTCGAGTTCTTTCTTCTCATCCTCGGACATAGATTCCAGCAACTTGTCGGACAAAACTTTCAACAAGCCTTGTTGTACCAAGAGAGCCCGCATTTTGACTCTCCACAAACTGAAGCAATTTCTCCCGTGGAATTTCTCTACTTTGTATTTCACCAAAGCCATCTCAGAACCCACAAGAAACTAACACTAGCTCTGATACCAGTTTGTTGAAGCAGTGGGCTTCTAATATAAGAGATGGCAAGTACAAGTAGAGATTAAATATATAGCAACTATAAGCTAATTGAAACAAAGAGGACAACACACCAGGATTTAACGTGGTTCGGTCAATATGACCTACATCCATGGGAGAAGACAACAATAAAATTCACTAATCAAGAGGGGAGAATACAAGAGATTATAACTCTAATCTCACTTTAAACCATACCCAATGAAACCCAACTCACTAGGGTTTAGCAAAAGAAAGATAAATGACAAGAGAAAAGAGAGGATAATATAATGTTTTGTTACACTCTCTCGTTCCCTCTTCCTTGCTTCTAATCCCCTGCAATGTGATGCCTATTTATAAGCAAAGAAGTGTTGAACTATTTCATCTCAATTCTTGCACACATTTTCCATAGAGACAAGCCATTAGGCGGAATAGTATGCCATTAATCATGTTTCCACCATTAATCAAAAATGACAAGCTACCATCTAATCAAAAATGGCAATCTATAAAACGATACCTTGAACATTCCCGTGAGCTATGTTCTTGTTTTTATTCAAGACACATCAACAAAAATTCTCAAAAGGGCAAAGTTGTATACTTCCTGAGCTTATTCTCAGGTCTCAGGCAAGGCCAGCCCTCTCCACATGATAATTTATAACTACAATTGTTCTTTCTCTCTAAAAAAAAACACCACAAAAAAATAATCAAATGTTTGTAAACTTTTATATATGATGTGAGCATAGAGATGTCGATGTTGTCAGACATATGTTTGTGATTAGATATCATATAACATAAAAATATTTTTGGAGCCTGCACTAAAGAGACTTCTGTCTTTTGCTTGGGAACTCTTTTCCTTTTTTCTTTTTTTTTTTTTAAACCTTGCAGTGAGGATAAAGAAACTGCTCGGAATAAATTTTGCACTGTATCAGAAGGTGTTTTAGTTTGTGCTGCTCATCCCATCAATGGTATTTTCCTCGCTGATGCATGGAGCATTTGCGAACAAGTACGTAGTAAGGCTTGTATATGGTCTACTTTATTCGGATTGCTGGGCGTACTGGATGCATCACTTGAAAATTCTTACCAGCTAGTATTTTATTGAGAGTATAGCTCAGATGACTCAGCTAACCATTGAAAATCAAATATCAAAGGAAATAGCGACCATTTGATAGAGAGACAAAGAAATTTATTGGAAAATATGCACGGAGTCTGATTATTTGGTTGTCTTTTCTGATAGCGTTCCAAGTTCTTATATCTCGAAAATGTTCTTGCTAAGCAAAGCATAATTTAATGGAAAAGAGTCGACTTTATTTTTCTCCTTTGTCTGCAAATCTCTCTACTTGACTAGGATAGGGAAGCTAGGACAAAAAGGATCGAGGATGATGCTGTGTGCGTCCAGTCTGAGCTCATGTTTCACGTGGTATTTGGTAGCCTCCCTATTTCAATGGCTTTGAAAGACTGAATAGCCAAAAAAAAAAATAATGCATCAAAAGTGACATGAAAAACTAACCTTATCACATCAGTTGTAAAAAGAACCAATGTGAAAAGTTTATTTACAGATAAACAGTATAAGAGCTATTCATATCAGTTCTTACAAAAATCGACGTGAAAAATTAACATTCCATATTGGTCCTAATAAGTTACGACGTATAAACTTCAGTTTGAACATCGGCTCCATTCAGAACCGAAGTATAAAGTAATATTAGACGTCGGATTTCTTAAGAACCGACGTGTAATGTATATACGACATCGGTTTAAAATTGACATCATTTATTTTATATTTTTTTAAATAATAATACAAAACTTTCTGTACATATCAAATAGGAACATATCAAACACACAGATTACAGCCAACCAACCAACCAGCTATATATACAGCCTGTACATATCAAACAAAGTCATATCAGAAACAAATTGCAGCTAACCAACCAAACAGAGTACTCAATAACAAAATCCCACACAGTCATATATATCATTAAACACATAATTAATCCAGCTAATCAATCCACACATATATGTAATGAGAATGAGAAAATTTTAACATAATACATGACACACGCTGTTTTGTACAAGATTCCCCAAAAATTACTTATCATCAATACACTTCAGCAAATAAGTTGCCCACTCTTCTTGAACTTTCTGCAATTCTATATCTGTTATGCCGTTTTATTTTCATCGAACTGTAAAGATATTTAGTTTTTATTTATGTTAATTGTAACACTAAAAAAAACATAAATTTGATTGAGTTCAGAAGATAATATCTTTCTTGAAATAAGATTAATTTGCAAAGTGATGATTTGACACATAAATATCATATTATATTATCCACACACAATGAAATCTGGTTGATAGAGATACTACAAGATTGAAATATATGTGTTAAGAAAAAGTTAAAATTTAAAGTTTTTTCGTTGATTTCAGAAAGAATTACCTGAATCCTCTTCCATGAAATAAGTTGTTGCGCGCCGAACAACAACCACAAAGAGGAAACCTTAGATTGTAGATGTAAAAGAACAATACTCTTCAACAGCTAAAAGCACACAATCCCAGAGAACGAACACAAAAAAAACAAATTTAACGAGGTTCGGCCTTTTTTGCCTACGTCCTCAGGGCAAGAGAAAGAGAGTTTCAATTGATTTTGGTGAATCAGTACAATTTCTGCAGCTCTACTGAATATTAGAGATCTACCTCTTTTTCACACTACTAAACCCTAGAAATCCGCCCTTAAATACAAACAGATTCTAATTCAGCAAAACAGCTCGACCCGATTGTCGGTCAATCGGTCGGTCGACCGACCATGTGCACCGGTCGACCGTGCCGGTCGACCGTGCCTAACCGAGAGTTAGGCACTTTCTGTCGGTCGACCAGACCGGTCGACCGCTACTCCTCCCGTGCATGTTTGCACGTCAGTCGACCGGACCGGTCGACCGATCTGCTGCTACTGCGGACGGTCGACCGAATCGGTCGACCGCTCTCCTGCTACTGCTATGCTGACCTGCTGCTGCTGCTGTTTCCTTTTGGCGAAGACCTCGACTTCCTCGACAACTTCCTCTCTCTTCCTACGATTCTCCACCCGGGTGAAGATTCCTCTAAATCTGAGCCGAACTGACATACTGACCATCGACTCAAAATTGGCTGCACCAATGTGATTACCTACGTACCCTGCCCAAGGGATTAAGCCATCCGTAGTTCATCCAATTGAGCTTCAGTAAGCTCAAGCTACATGAAGGACGTGAAGTAAAGCCTTGCAATGTGCAAACTTGACTCCTAACACCACCTTAGTAAGCATATCGGTAGGATTCTCCGATGTGTGAATCTTCAGCAGCTCAATATCACCCTCATCTAGAATCTCCCAAACAAAATGGAACCTGACGTCGATGTGCTTCGTCCGTGCATGATAGACCTGCTTCTTGGCTAAATAAATAGCACTCATACTATCACAGTTAATCTTCAAAAGATCCTGATCCACCCCCAAGTCATCAAGCAAGCCTTGAAGCCAAATTGCCTCCTTCATAGCCTCCGTCATGGCCATATACTCGGCCTCTGTGGTAAACAATGCGACGATAGACTGTAGTGTGGAGCGCCAACTCACCGGTGCTTGAGAGAATGTAAAAACATACTCCGTTGTAGATCGCCGCTTGTCAAGGTCACTAGCATAGTCGGAATCAACATATCCGATGTAATCTTGCTTCCCTGTGGAGTCCTTCTCAAATGCCAGACCTACATCAATGGTTCCTTTGATGTACCTCAAGATCCACTTCACTGCCTCCCAGTGACCCTGTCCCAGATCATGCATATACCTACTGACCATAGAGACAGCTTGTGACAGATCTGCTCTCGTACACACCATAGCATACATAAGACTACCGACTGTGCTAGCATAAGGGACGTGAGTCATGTATTCACGTTCTTCAATGTTCTTTGGAGACATCTTAGCAGATAACTTGAAATGAGGAGCCAGTGGCATACTTACAGACTTCACATCCTTGCCGATGTTGAACCTCTGAAGTACCTTGTGCAAATACCCCTTCTGTGTCAAGCTCACCCTGCCTACCCTTCGGTCTCTTGTGATTTCCATGCCTAGCACCTTCCTAACTTCACCAAGGTCCTTCATCTCAAACTCTGAAGATAGGTCCCTCTTCAATGCATCAATTGCAAATCTAGACCTTGAAGCAATCAACATATCATCTACATACAGAAGTAAATAGATATACTCCCCTGTCGGTAGCTTGTTGTAGTACACACATGGGTCACAGTGGCTGCGTGTGTACTTCTTCCCTCTGATGAAGCTATCAAACCGCTTGTACCACTATCTTGGAGACTGCTTTAGTCCATACAGCGACTTCTTTAGCTTACACACCATTTGTTCCTTCCCTGCAGTCTTGAACCTTGTTGGCTGAGTCATGTAGATCTCTTCATCTAAATCGTCGTGGAGAAAGGCGGTCTTTACATCGAGTTGATCAAGGTCCAACTCGTACTGTGCCACCAAAGCCAATAAAATACGAATTGATGAATGCTTTACAACAGGTGAGAATACCTCATTGTAGTCAATTTCTCCCCTTTGAGCATAGCCTTTTGCTACCAATCTGGCCTTATAGCGCACCATATCTTCATGATGAGATCCTTGCTTCTTGGCATACACCCACTTACAGCCTATAGCCTTCTTCCCTTTGGGCAACCTAGTAAGTTCCCAAGTGTCGTCCTTGTAGAGAGACTTCATCTCTTCTTTCATGGCTTCTTTCCACATCCTAGACTCCGAACTGATTTTAGCTTCTCTGAAAGTGGACGGGATAGCCTCCTCAACGACCGGAAGTGCATACGTCACGACCATGTCTGTAGTGAGCCAACCTGGTCTCCTTGTGGTTCTCCTTGGTCTTCCAACTGCAGTAGAGTCAGGAACATCAGCCATAGCCTATTCTTGACCCTCTTCATCATCAGCATCTACCTCAACTGCTTGATCATCACCCTATGTCACCCTAGGCATGATCCTCACCGATGCTGAATTTTCTAGAGATGGTGGATTTGCATCATTCTCCACCTGCTGCGATACCTCCTTGGTCTTGCTAGTCTCCACCTGCTGAGAGACCTTAGGCTTCAGCATAGAAGCCTCATCAAAAGTGACATCCCTGCTGAGAAGGAACTTCTTGTCCGTTGAATCCCAAATTTTGAACCCTTTGATTCCCCTCTTGAAACTGACGAACACACCTTTCTTTGCTCTTGGGTCTAACTTATCATCTTTGACATGATAATAGGCTGGACAACCAAACACCCTTAGCAAATCATAGTGAGCAGCTGTTTTTCCTGACCAAACCTCGAGAGGAGTTTTCCCCCTATCGCAGACGACGGCAACTTGTTCACAAGGTAGCATGCATACGCCAAAGTCTCAGCCCAGAAGTTCTTTGATAAACTGGCATTGGACAACATACACCGGACCTTCTCTAGCAAAGTCCTGTTCATCCTCTCTGCTACCCCATTCTGTTGCGGTGTCTCCCTCACTGTAAAGTGTCTCTCTATGCCCTCATCAAAACATAGCTGAAGGAAAGGATCGGATTTGTATTCTCCTTCATTATCTGAACGAAGGACCTTGATTTTCCTTCCCGTGCTTCTCTCCAAGTTTTTCTTCCACTTCACAAACAGTTCTAGGACTTTTCCTTTGTATCTCATGGTATATACCTAGCAACGCCTAAAATAGTCATCAATAAACGACACAAAGTAATGGTTACCTCCAATTGATGCAGTCTTGGTAGGTCCCCAGACATCAGTATGAACATAGTCAAGAATCCCCTCGGTGCAATGTGTTGCTATGCCGAACTTCACCTTGGTCTTCTTCCCGATGATACAGTGTTCACAGAATTCCATCTTGTAGTTTCTGGTACCCTTCAATAACCTTGCCTTGCAAGAGTTTGCAATGATTTTTCTCCTGCATGTCCCAACTTCATGTGCCACAGCCTGGTTGAGTCTTTATCTGAACTGGTAGAAGCCACCACTTGCCCTGTCACAGTACTACCCTTCAAGTAGTATAGATTGTTCCGACGATCGGCCTTCAATACCACCATCGAGCCTTTGGTTATCTTAAGGACTCCTTCCTTAATTGACACCACAAGGCCTAATGACTCCAAAGCTCCTACAGAGATTAGATTTCTCTTCAGTTGAGGTACATACCTCACTTTCTTCAGTTCCCTTACCATCCCATCAAATATTTTTATTTGGATTGTACCTACACCCTCCATGATACATGGATGATCATCGCCTATAACGACTGAACACCCCTCCAGCTTCTCAAAGCTAGAAAACCAATCCCGATTAGGGCATACATGGTATGTAGCACCAGTATCCAAAATTCACTCATTATCTCCTGAGTAGCCTACGATGGGAGTAGTGACTGAGAATAAGAATACCGATGAGTCTGAGTCTGATCCATCTGCCTGTGACTTACTGCTCTAAGTACTAACCACCTTTGCAAGATTTGCCTCAGTCTTCGACTCCTTCTTCTTCCCTTTGAACTTTGGACAGTCCACTTTCCAGTGCCCTAATTGTCTGCAGAAGGCACACTGGTTTTTCTTCAAATCCCTATAACCCGGCCTGGACTTCGATCTTCCTCTTTCATCTTTACTCTTTCTAGATGAACCCCTGCCTCTTACTGCTAGCGCCTCTGCTGATGAGCTTGACTGAGAAGGCTGTCTCTCCTTTCTCCTCGTCTCATAATTTGCCAAAGCAGACGACACTTCATGATAGTCAAGTGTCTGTCTCCCATTAATGAAGATTAAGGTGAATGTCTCATACTCTTCTGCCGGAAGAGAGTTCAAGAGGATTACTGCCTTGTCTTCTTCATCTACTTAGACATCCACATTGACCAAATCTGTAAGAAGCTTTGTGTAGCGATTTATATGATCATTCACGGAGCATCCCTTCTTCATCTGAAACCCGTACAGCTTGCTCTTCAGCTGCAATCTCAATTCGATACTCTTGGTCAGATATTTCTTTTCAAGGATCTCCCACAACTGCCCGCATATGTCTTGTGTAACACAAGATATTTGATGTCTTGTGTTAGACACGATCTAATCAAACGACACGCAGATCTGTTCATCTTCTCCCACTCTTCATCAATGGTTGTGCTTCGCTTCTTCTCCAGAAGTAGAGTATCCTCGAGGTTCGATGCATTTAGGGCATCCATAACCTCGCACCTCCACATCCCAAAATTGTTAGTGTCGTTAAACTTCACCACGTCAATCCTCGGATGAGGATTCATGGTCCTCACTGATGTACTTTCTTCTGCCATTTATCTAACTGGATCCTCTATGTATGCGGAAACCAAACAGAGATAGATACACAACTTTGATAAAAAATCAGATTTTTTTTACCTTCTCATGAAACCCTAAAATGAGTTTCTGTCCAGATCTACTCCACCAATGATTCCGTGAGCACTCCTTGTGTTGTTCTGAGATCGACACATGATCCCACGAACAAGACTACCATTGATCTGAGATCAACACACGATCTCCACCAAATCAGCACCTGATGCCCTCCGAATCGCCAAAAAA
Source organism: Agave tequilana (assembly GCA_038442645.1). NCBI lineage: Eukaryota > Viridiplantae > Streptophyta > Magnoliopsida > Asparagales > Asparagaceae > Agave > Agave tequilana. The sequence goes on from JAVJIF010002855.1 coordinate 61,018, forward strand.
TCCCACGAAGAACCTGGGAAGCTCTGATACCACTTGTTGTGTGCCGAACAACAACCACAAAGAGGAAACCCTAGATTGTAGATGCAAAAGAACAATACTCTTCAACAGCTAAAAGCACACAATCCCAGAGAACGAACAAAAAAAAACAAATTTAACGAGGTTCGGCCTTTTCGCCTACGTCCTCGGGGCAAGAGAAAGAGAGAGTTTCAATTGATTTTGGTGAATCAGTATAATTTCTGCCGCTCTACTGAATATTAGAGATCTGCCTCTTTTTCACACTACTAAACCCTAGAAATCCGCCCTTAAATACAAATAGATTTCTAATTCAGCAAAACAGCCCGACCCGACTGTCGGTCGACCGACCATATGCACCGGTCGACCGTGCCGGTCGACCGTGCCTAACCGAGAGTTAGGCACTTTCAATCGGTCGACCGGACGGTCGACCGCTCTCCTTCTGCGGTCGACTGGACCGGTCGACCGCTACTCCTCCGTGCATGTTTGTATGTCGGTCGACCGATCTGCTGCTACTGCTGCGACGGTCGACCGGATCGGTCGACTGCTCTCCTGCTGCTGCTATGCTGACCTGCTGCTGCTGCTGTTTCCTTTTGGCGAAGACCTCGACTTCCTCGACAACTTCCTCTCTCTCTTCCTACATAAGTCTACCTCGTCATCTTGGATTCAACATGGTGAACGCCCTATTCATAAATTACAGAAAATAAACAAGATTATTAATAAAATATTTTAGAAGTATTTGATGCATTAATAAATATAAACAAGAATAAATACTCACAAATCAATTACTTTCTTAATATCTTTTAGCACTTCGCCCCCTAACAAGTCCAACCAGTATATAAGAGAAGAGCTCATGTCAATCATACACAGAGTCCAATGACCACTGCAAGATAAATTCATATATGAGAAATTAAATTAAATGTGTGTGACTATTATTAGAATATCAATGCTCACCCCGTATTATATGGCGCAAAATACAACAGGCTGGCTTGTCAACCTCTTCGCAATGCGTCCGTGACATAGCGAGCCTTCAACTCTGTTTTATTTACATGACTAGTCACAAGTGTTATATGGTATGGACAAATAAAATCATACAAGTGACTCAAGTCTGTATCCACAAATAAATCACATAAGGACCTAAAATTCTAAGAATTTATCAAGATGGGTTAAATATAAAACAATTAATATTTTATTAATTGAAAAAATATATACATTAATTACTCACTTCATGTAAAAATAGATACATACCGCGCTTATCTCCTGGTAGCTTATGAACCTCTCGAGGTCGTTATGCTCGAAGATATGGCCATTTCGGCTCTATATCAGGGTACTGTGAAGATAGATCTCTCTCCCATATCAGCGCACATGCAGCCACTTTCATCATTTTCTATCTGGTAGAGTACTCTCTACCTGATTGACTGACTCAGCAAATGTCTCCAACCGTGGAGTCACAGCCTGTACCACTTCCTTGAAAGTTCACCTAGAGGGGGGGTGAATAGGTGATGGCTAATCTATTGGTCACTTAATGCCAAATGATGCGGAAGCTAAAAACAATTATGACCTAACAAACTATTTAACTAAACACCACGTATAACACAAGAGTGTTGCCGAATTTCCCGTGAAGGGCTCTGAACAAACTCCTCTAGATTCCCCTTGAATGGGTTGAGGTGCCGCGTTGGCTCTCTTGGTTGAATACAAGTGTTAGCAAACAATCCCAAGCAAATATATCAATGAGCACAAATGAATATATCAAGCATATAAAGATAGACAATAAAAGTATGCAAGATATAAACAAGAGACAAAGAGAGAGAGAGAGCAATCGCAAACATAAGGGATTTGTTTCGAGGTTCGAGCACACTTGCTCTACATCCCCGCCTTCGACACATGAAGGATTTTCACTATACTCGATCCCAATGGATCACCCGGTGCCGCAACACCTACAAGCTCTCGGACTCTCTAGCCGTACATACGCAAGCCCACCGGCTCGCCGAGGCCGCACCTCAAACAATAAGTTCGCACCCGAACTCGAAACAACGCGGACACACACGTCCGCCTCCTCAAAGTACAAGAAAGAACTCTTGGTGATCTAAACACTTTGATCACAAATAAAAACTCTCACTACAACACTCCTATAAGATGAATAGCAATGGATAGCTCAAGTGTTTGTGTGAGAAAAACAAGGAAGAGAATGGTGGAGGAAAACTCAAAGAATCTCTTTTGACACTCTTAATAAAAACTCCCTTTATGATTGGAAGTATTAGCTCTCAATTTTGTGGAGAAAAAACCTCTGAAAAGAGCAGAAAAAACTGGCTCTAAAACTTCTCCAAAATCTTATGTAAAAACAATGACCAAACCCCCAAATTTATAGGCTGTCAAAAACTACCCGTTGGGGTTCTGTCAGACCTGTCGGTCGACCGCCCGGTCGACCGCCAACGGTCAAGAATCCGACCGTTGGAGCCTCTGGTCGACCGCCCGGTCGACCCAAAAGAACAGAGAGCACTGCTCTCAGTTTCAGTCGACTGTGTCGGTCGACCGGCCAACTGCCAGGTCAAGGCATGCACGTCGTGCACGTCGGTCGACCGTGCCGATCGACCGACTTCAGGTATAGTCAACTATACAGTCGACTTGCTGAAGCCAGAAAACAGAAATCTGGGATTAAAAAGTTTGTCTTTTTGGCTCAAATAAAAACCCATAAAACACTTAAAAATCTACAAAAATAGTTTTACCAATATACTTTGATAAACAAACATGCTTGCACAAAATCAAGCCATGTTATAAAAGATTTGGACTATTTTTGTAATATGAAAATATTGGCTCAATAGAAAACTTGTATTTTTCTAAAATCTTATTTTTTCCAAAACTCCTTTAAATACAAAAGCTAGATATTTTGAACACATTAAAGCATAGTGTGTATGGATATGATCCACTACACAAATAAGATGAAATATCTAAGTTTTTAGCATTAAGCTCTAAACTTGGTTTTGGATAAAAGATATGTATATAAGGAATTCCAAAAACCAAAGTATTTTTCAAAATGAAAGTCTTTTCTAAACTGAAAAATTCTTTTATGAAAAGACAGCTAAATCAAGAGTGTGTGTGTGATATATACTTGAGCAATCCACCAACTACTCTATCCTTTACATTTTATCTAAAACAAAAAAATCTTATACCTAGACACAAGTCTTGATCTTGAAGTCTTCCCTTGAAGTCTTCTCATCATCTTGACTTGGTCCAAATGCAATCCAACGAGCTCGACTCCTCTTAAGTACTTGATGTGGTCTTCATGCATAGGCTCTTGAATCAACCGGTGCTATCTCCAAAATATGACTTTAAATCCTTTGTTGAAGCTCCACACCTACTAAGATCTTGATAATAAATCTGTCACTAATTAAATACAAGATCATTAGTAAACATAACTACATGAGTTGATCATCATCAAAACTAGAGTGATGGGCCTTTGGGCCAACAATCTCCCCCTTTTTGATGATGACAAAACTCATGAAGTTATATATGCATGGATTAAAGTAAAGCTCCAAAGAAGCTCCCCTTAACTCATGCATAACAAATAAATAATATAATATGTAAATGAAGCACATGACATGTATGCAAATCAAGGAGATAAAACAAAATCAAAATCTTTTTCTCCTATTTGCATAAAACAAAACATATATGCATAAACATAAATCCTTTAATAAAAACATGCATATATAGCAAATACTTCTCCCCCTTTTTGTCAATCATCAACAAAGGGTTTAAGGTAAAACAAAATCATCAAATCTTTCTCCCCTTTTTGTCATAAACAAAGAAATCAATCAGGGGTGTAAACAAATATATCAATAAAAGGTTATATGCGATATACATTCATGAAGAGGAAGACGTTAAGTTAGCTTCCCTACACATATGCATTACATGAAGAAAGGATGACAAGCCCCAATTCACATAACACATATTATGTAATGCATAAGAGGAGATGTGAAGCTCCCCCTACACACGTGTACCACATAAAGAAGAGTTTGTCAAGCTCTTCAATACACAATACACTCAACATGAATCTATATGTAGAAGAGATGTTAAGCTCTCCTTGCATATAGGGAATACAACTCAAAAAAAAAAAATTTAATTTTTCTTAAACAAAATTTTTAAAGGTATCAGAGCTTTTGTAAAACACACAAATTTTAAGATACCAAATTGAAAATAATTATTATTGTAAATCATATTGATACTAATTGAAATTTAACAAATATGAAGTTGAAACATATTGATACCAATAGTAAACATAATGATCAAAAATTTTTATTATTCATCATAAACTTTGTGCTTTTTAAAAAATGTGAACCAATTGAAAGTTAAGCACATGAAAATCATATATATGTATGAAATGAGTATACCAATTGACATTGATACATACATATATAAGAAAACAAAATATGAGTATATACAAAAATTATCAATTTAGATACCAATTGAAAAGATCCAATGATACCAATTGAAAATGACAATGTAAATCAAGTATATAACTCATAACCTATACCTCCCTTTATATGTTCAAGATTAAAATGATTTTCACTATAAAGCATACTTGAGCATAATCTCCCATCCATCCGCCCATCAAGGGTAGAGTATTCAAAAATAGATTTGAAAATATTTTAGCTTTGAAAATCACTACCAAATGAAGAATAATTAACTAGTTAAAATAATTTTTGAAAAAAAACTAGTTAAAGATCCTTCAAAACATCAAAACATATATTTTTCATGAATCATACCAAATACACAAGAGATGACACTCAAAATCGATTAAGCTCATAAAAATGTTCATGAATCAAAGTCATGACAAAACAAATGAAGTATGAGTGTACAAGAATCATGTATATAGCATTTACATGAAAATAGTCATTAAGGCTCAAAATGATCAAAAACAAATTATTCATTTTCATTTTAAAACAAACTTCAAGATATATGTATGATTTATCTAAATCTAACAATGTACATACATATCCCAAATATAAAACGAGTCTATTAATAGTATTTGCATGAAGGCAAGAGACTCACGGGTATACATGTATATTTATTAGATTTGAATACAAAATACATATACATGAAGTAAAACATGAAAATTGGCAAAACAAGTATAAATGAGGAAATCATCAAAACTAGGCTATACATGTGCATATAGTGGGTACAAATGAGCATGAAGTGCAAACATATATAAGTCAATTTGTTGCTCACTATTTGTACATGTATAAATCTAAATTTTAATAAAAACTACATTTAAACAAGTATTTACCACATGAAGCACAAAAACATGAACATGCTATATGATATTACAAATGAAAAAGCATGTAAATGAAAAGTAGGAGTTTAGAGATCGTTACCAACTCCAAAGCTCCAAACATGGTGGTCTTTCCCACCAAAACCTCCTTGATAGCGATGCATCAATAAGTGTGTCCATCATATCCATTTGCATCCACCATCAAGGTACCAAATCTCTCACGTCTTGAGAAATCCCTCACCTACATCAAAAATATGGGGTGGGGGTTTTGGTACCCATTTTTTCTTGGGTCCTTGGGGGTTAGCTTTATAAGGAACCCAAAAATTTTTATTAGCAAAATTTAAAATATGCAACTTGTCATAACAAAATTTTGCTAAATGGCCTTTGCGGCCATAATGTGTACATTTGTACACCTTAGGATGCTTATGTGAATGTTTGTGATCGTGTTGTGCAACATAAGCAAATGCATGATGTGAGTGTGCATGAACATGGGGAACTTGTTTCTTTTGAAACAAGAATTCCAATCTAGTATGGTTAAATGCACAAGAGTTCAAAGTTGAACTCAAACAATCCATAAACTTTTATCTCATTTATGGTGGCATGTAAAGCATGATGAGATAAAGAATCATTTTTCTTTTTCTTTTTCGAAACAAATTCTTTTTCTTTTTCAACAAATTTTCTTTTTAAAGAGTTATTTTCTTGTAAAATAATTTCTTTTTGTTTTTCCACCAAAATAATTTCATTTTTCAAACTCATATTTCCTTCACACAAATCATTCAATTCAGACATCAAGGAAATATTTTCATTTTTCAAAACTTCATTTTCTTTTTCTAAGCATGCAATCTTAGATTTAAATGAATCTTGTTCTATATGCATGCAATCAAATTTCTTTTTCAAATTTTTATTATCTTTCTTAATCATGTCATATTTTTCAAGCAATAATTGACAAAATGTAGAAAGCTCTTCATATGACATGTTCTCATCCTCGGATTCGGTAGTTACCTCAAGGGGGTTGTCCCCTTGGACCATGTAGCACACATTGGAAGGGTCGCTTCCAACATCCGAGTCGCTCCCCGCATAGTATTGATCATTTTCGCCAAGGGAGATCAAGGTGTTCCAAACTACAAAAGTCAAATCAAGATTAGCAACCCTAGATAAATAATCATCATTTAGGGTAGATCTTAAAGCATGTAGGGCTTTTGCATTAGCCTCAAATTCTTACCATTTAAACAATATGCATTATTAGTTGTGGCAAGATAAACATGAATACCTAAGGCTTTGAGGTACAAGGACATCTTCACCTTCCATATATGGATGTTAAGAATATCAAAAGTGGGAGGTGACATGAAATCCATGGAGTGTGTACAAAAATAGTGATTAGCCTAAAATGAGGATCTTTAACTCTAGGTTGTAAGACCTAAAATCAGAGCACTTGGCTCTGATACCAATTGAAAGTTCACCTAGAGGGGGGTGAATAGGTGATGGCTAATCTAATGGTCACTTAATGCCAAATGATGCGGAAGCTAAAAACAATTATGACCTAAACAAACTATTTAAACTAAACACCACGTATAACACAAGAGTGTTGCCGAATTCCCCGTGAAGGGCTCTGGACAAACTCCTTTAGATTCCCCTTGAATGGGTTGAGGTGCCGCGTTGGCTCTCTTGGTTGAATACAAGTGTTAGCAAACAATCCCAAGCAAATATATCAATGAGCACAAATGAATATATCAAGCATATAAAGATAGACAATAAAAGTATGCAAGATATAAACAAGACAAAGAGAGAGAGAGTGAGCAATCGCAAACACAAGGGATTTGTTTCGAGGTTCGAGCACACTTGTTCTACATCCCCGCCTTCGACACACGAAGGATTTCCACTATACTCGATCCCAATGGATCACCCGGTGCCGCAACACCTACAAGCTCTCGGACTCTCTAGCCCGTACACACGCAAGCCCACCGGCTCGCCGAGGCCGCACCTCAAACAACAAGTTCGCACCCGAACTCGAAACAACGCGGACACACACGTCCGCCTCCTCAAAGTACAAGAAAGAACTCTTGGTGATCTAAACACTTTGATCACCAATAAAAACTCTTACTACAACACTCCTATAAGATGAATAGCAATGGATAGCTCAAGTGTTTGTGTGAGAAAAACAAGGAAGAGAATGGTGGAGGAAAACTCAAAGAATCTCTTTTGACACTCTTAATAAAAACTCCCTTTATGATTGGAAGTATTAGCTCTCAATTTTGTGGATAAAAAACCTCTGAAAAGAGTAGGAAAAACTGGCTCTAAAACTTCTCCAAAATCTTATGTAAAAACAATGTCCAAACCCCCAAATTTATAGGCTGTCAAAAACTAGCCGTTGGGGTTCTGTCAGACCTGTCGGTCGACCGCCCGGTCGACCGCCAACGGTCAAGAATCCGACCGTTGGAGCCTCCGGTCGACCCAAAAGAACAGAGAGCACTGCTCTCAATCCGGTCGACTGTGTCGGTCGACCGGCCAACTGCCAGGTCAAGGCGTGGACGTCGTGCACGTCGGTTGACCGTGCCGGTCGACCGACTTCTGGTATAGTCGACTATACAGTCGACTTGCTGAAGCCAAAAAACAGAAATCTGGGATTAAAAAGTTTATCTTTTTGGCTCAAATAAAATCCCATAAAATACTTAAAAATCTACAAAATAGTTTTACCAATATACTTTGATAAACAAACATGCTTGCACAAAATCAAGGCATGCTATAAAAGATTTGGACTATTTTTGTAATATGGAAATATTGGCTCAATAGAAAACTTGTATTTTTCTAAAATCTTATTTTTTCAAAACTCCTTTAAATACAAAAACTAGATATTTTGAACACATTAAAGCATAGTGTGTATGGATATAATCCACTACACAAATAAGATGAAATATCTAAGTTTTTGACATTAAGCTCTAAACTTGGTTTTGGATAAAAGATATGTATATAAGGAATTCCAAAAACCAAAGTATTTTTCAAAATGAAAGTCTTTTCTAAACTGAAAAATTCTTTTATGAAAAGACAACTAAATCAAGAGTGTGTGTGTGATATATACTTGAGCAATCCACCAACTACTCTATCCTTTACATTTTATCTAAAACAAAAAAATCTTATACCTAGACACAAGTCTTGATCTTGAAGTCTTCCCTTGAAGTCTTCTCATCATCTTGACTTGGTCCAAATGCAATCCAACGAGCTCGACTCCTCTTGAGTACTTGATGTGGTCTTGATGCATAGGCTCGTGAATCAACCGGTGCTAACTCCAAAATATGACTTTAAATCCTTTGTTGAAGCTCCACACCTACTAAGATCTTGATAATAAATCTATCACTAATTAAACACAAGATCATTAGTAAACATAACTACATGAGTTGATCATCATCAAAACTAGAGTGATGGGCCTTTGGGCCAACATTCCTTTCCTTTAGCCTTTGCCTGTCTGATACAATGGCCAAATCAATCATGGGCGGCTGTGTTTTAATTATGATAAACATACTCGTGCATCCAAATTAATAAGTTTCTTGGGCCATGATATGAAACTACCAATAGCTTCACAAATGGTTGTCATCTCATCACGTGAAATTGGGAGATGAGCGTTCATATCCAATGAATCCACGATACTTACTTTTATATTATCGGATCTAATTGGTCCGGTATGAATAATTTGATCATCACCGGTGTTGAAAGCTCGTCCGTGCGTCACAACATGATTTCATGTTCAATGGCCAAATCAATCAGAATAAACCCACCCTAAGACAACTATATGATAAGCATGACAAATAAGCATGTAAGTGTGTAGGGGTATATGTATGTGTAGCTGTATGTGTGTGTACAAATATTAAACAAGATTGCCTCTGGAATCTTGGACAAATCTTTTAAAATTGTACAACTTTCATTATCGCTCTGCGGCGTATAATGGGGCGGCGGATAGCTCGGCGGATTAGTATTCATTTGAAACTTTTGCCGCATTTTTCAATTTCAGACATGAAGGAAGCTCTAAAATCATCTTCTCGCCTCTTTTATTCACCTTCTCCCTTCCTCTATTCATCTTCTCGCCTCTTCCATTCTTCTTCTTGAATTTTTCTTTCTTCTTGAAGTTTGACTTCCACAATCTAGCAATGTCTTCATTTGTAATACCTTGATAGTGTTGACGAGAAGTAGGAAAGTAATTGGACATAGTAGCCCCTTATCCTGTGCCTCAAACACGACCGGGATGCTCGGGCTTACCCAATGCCATGGATAGAGTATCAGTCATCCCAGATGGATGAATATCTCCCTGAGATGCTGACTGAGAAAAACGGTCCTACAAAAAAAATAAAAAGAAACACTTGTATTAGTTTCAAATAAGAGAAAATGGTTATGACAATTTCGTTGTAATTAAACACTTACAATTTCATTTGCAACACCATGACTATCAAAATTTATGTATGAACCTCCTTTTCTGACCCTATCTTTAACCCACAACTCACATTCGGAATTTAGGATATAGATGAATCATCCTCAATTGATCTTTGGGATATTTGTTACACAAAACTTGTAGAAAATATATAAGTAATAATTTACAAAAGAATATTTAAATATTACAAATTAACACATAAAATTTTTCTTACCAGTTTGATGTATGTGTGCCATATATGCTGGGGGTGTGTGTGTGTGGTGGTGGTGGTAGTGAGTATGTATGTGCCATACTTGATGCGTGTGTGCCATACTTGATGTGTGATGGTGGTGGGGGTGTATGTGTTCGTGTGTTTTTATATAGACAATTAAATTATTCTGAATTTACTTACAGAAATATCTTTTTAGATCTTATTCTTCATCTCTTAGGAGCCTCGCGTCAATTGAGAATGTCAATAGGGACATAATGACGAGCCACATATCCAAGGCAACTCATCAATTTTTTCTCGAATTTTTCAATCGGTTGATTATTCTCATTGAACTCCACCAAAATTTTTCTTTCCTGATTCCTTGCTAAGATGAGATCACCCATCTTAGTAAGGCCCTCAATTGCCTTCATATGTGTAGCATTCAACAATGCAATCTTCGGATTAATTTCGGTCCCTCACATACCCTTTTAAGATTTTCATGTATTTCTCAAATAGATACATCCACTTTAAGAAGACCGAACCACATAGTCTTAGCTCTCTGATCAAATGAACTGCTAGGTGCACCATGATATCAAAAAATGAAGGTGAAAAAAATATTTCAAACTGACACAGTGTAACCACAACATCTTTCTGCAACTCTTTCAGTTATGATGGGTCAATTATCTTGCTATATATTGCATTGAAGATAAAACAAAGTCGGGTAATGGCATGACAGACATGTTGTAGCAATACAGAAATGTATAGGTACAGGTAGCAAATGTTACATCAATGCATGACAATCATGAGATTTTAAGCCAACTAGCTTTAAGTGTTTTATTAAAACAAGACTTTGAATATTTGATAAGTAACCACTTGACAACTTAATCCCAGAAAGACGCTGACATAAATCTATCTTCTCCTTTCTAGACAAAATATGCATGCTAGCGGTAAAAGTGTATTTTGTCCCTTCTGCTCTGGTACCAATTGTTTGCGTATACCTATTTCAACTAAATCCTTTCTAGTTTTGACTCCATCTTTAGTCTTACTTGTTATATTGAGTAATATGCTAATAATACTATCACATATATTCTTCTCAACATGCCTTACATCAAGACAATGTCTCACAAATAAAATTTCAATATGAGAGATCAAAAATATTGACCTCTTCTTTCATACATTTTTTTTTCAATTGTATTTTTTTCTTTACCATAATTTGCTCTGAGATGGTTCACTCGTTGATATACCTCTTCACAGGTTAATGCCTTTGAAGCTCTTCCTTCTTTCGTAGAGCCATTAAAAGCTTTTGTAGCCTCCGATAACTATGGGATATAGGCAAGAATCTCTGAAATCAAAATATATTGTCTTTCCGCTATGCTTTAAGTGGGGAGAAAATGTGTTTTCTCCACATACAGGACATGCCTTGTATCCTTTCACACTGCCCTGATAAGTTTTCATATGCTGAAAATTAATTGATTGTCCAAAGTAATATAGTTCGGAGATTAAATTTTCTTCATGATATGCATCGAATACTGCAACACTTTCTTCCCACATTATCTTTAAGTCTTCCATAAGAGGTGCCAAATAAACATCTATATCATTTTCCAGTTGTTTGGGACTCGATATTAGCACTGACAACATCATAAACTTGTGCTTCATGCATAACCGGGGAAGAAGATTGTAAATAGTCAAAATAATTGGCCTCGTATTGTGTATGTTGCTCATGTTACCGTACGGGTTCATTTCATCGGACAAAAGACCTAGTCGAAAATTTCTTGCATCACACCCAAAATTGAAAATTTTAGAATCAATCATATTCCATTGCAGAGAATTGGCCAGATGATGAGCATATTATTAGAAATTCTCTCGTTTGAATATCACATCAAACTCTTCGCATGTTTTGAGTTTCTAAACATGCGTTTAAATTTAGGTATTACTATAAAATACCACAATACCTTTGCTGAAATTTATTCTTTTTTTTGTACTGATCCACTTCACAAATTGGACATCTCTCCAAACTTTCATAATCTTTTCTATAAAAAATACAATCATTAGGGAAGTCATGTCCCCTCTCGTAATTCATACCCATATAGCACAAGATCTTCTTGGTATCGTATGTATTTTCTGCGTTCAAATTGTACAATCTCAACACTGCAGACAGTTTAGTGAATTTAAAACAACCAACATATAAAGATTTTTCTGCATCATCTTTCAAGCTCTGGATTAAGTATGGGCGATCCATGAAGTGATCTTCTACATCATGAATCATGTCTTCTAATTTATCACTTTCGCTTCAATCGACTTCTTCTCTTTCATCACATCTTCTATCATCGAAATTAATTGGTCTATCTCTTGCACTTTCACCAAGTCATATCCATCTTGTATAATCATTTATCAATCCCATTAACGAATAAATGATCTCTTAATACTTGAACTGTATTATTCTTAAAGCAACCACATTTAACGCGCTCAACAGCAAACTTAATAAACTCCTCTACGCTATTTCAATATTCGGTACTTAACCTATTAGCATCCATCTATTTTTGATCCATGTTTAACTAGTTTAGACATGAAAAACAAAATATTGAATTAACAACATATAAAAAATAATATATTGAATTAACAACACCATCTATCATGTAAAGAGTAAATTTACTTTACCACCAGCACAACACTACCACACACACACACACATTAAGCATGGCACACTACCACACAACCACCATCACACCACACTCATCAAGCATGATACACCCCACACCACCACCACCACCATACACACGCATATCAAGCACACACACCCACACCACCCACACCCACACCCACACACACCCACCACCACCACCACAAACAAACATGACACACACACACATCAAATATGGCACACACACCACCAACACACGCACACACGCGCGCACACACATATCAAGCATAACACCCACGCACGCACATCAAGCATGGCATGAAAGGACACCTAGAGGGGGGGTGAATAGGTGTACTTGCTAATCTAGAAACTAAATGCTCTAAATGCGGAAGCTAATGCAAATTTTGTAACACACTTAATACAACACACAAGTGTAGCCGAATTCCCCGTGAAGGGCTCTGGACTAACTCCTTTTGATTCCCCTTGAATGGGTTGAGGTGCTATGTGAAGCTCTTGTGGTTAAGTATAAGTGAGGCGCACACACAATCAAGCCAAGCATATAAGGATGAGCAATATGAAAGATGCAAGGCAATACAAGCAATATGAATGATATGGCAATATGAATAATGCTATGTACAAATGTAAAGAGAGAGAGGGTTAGAGATACAATAGATCAAACGCTAACAACAAGATATGTTTCGAGGTTCGAGCACCCAGCTCTACATCCCCGCCTTCACTGGGAAGGATTTCCAATCCACTATCTCCCACTGAGGGAACCTCTACCGAAGAGGATTTGTTACAACACAAGGAGTACCAAACTCCTCTCTCAAACACCGCCTCACAACCGAGGGTAGGCCCGTAGCCAAACAACAACAACACCTCCCGAAGAGGGTTACAAACCAAACTCCACCTCACTAGAGGGAGCAAACCAATCACCCGATCACCTCTACTAAAGAGGGATACAAAAAGAACAAGGGTGTTTACAACAAGTGGTTCCAAAGACCACAAACTCAATCTCTCTTATTCTCTTTTTCACAAAATAAAGATCCTAAATAGATTAGGATAGGTGATAGCTCAAGTGTGGAAAAACAAGTGTTTTGATCAAAGAAAAACTCTTGGGAAAAATACAAAATAGATATGGAAATGAAGAACAATAAACTAGTTTCCCAAAAACCTATTTTCTTTGAAAATAACAAAACACTTGAAAACAAATGTATGAATCTTTTTGGCACTTTAAACTCTTTTGAAAACTTCTTTTTAAAACCAGAGAATAGGGAATTTTTGCTCTTGAAAAACTTATCAAAATAGCCCAAGAGTTGGGGTATTTATAGCCCCAAAACAAAACTAGCCGTTAGGCTGATGTGGCAGCCTGACAGGCTTGGCGGTCGGCCGCCCGGTCGACCGCCAACGGTCAAAAATGTGACCGTTGGGCAAACCCGGTCGACCGCCCGGTCGACCCAAATAAACAGAGAGCACTGCTCTCAGTTACGGTCGACCGTCAGGGTCGACCGCCCTTGTGTCTGCCAGACGTGCACGGCTCTGTGCACGTCCGTCGACCTCACGGGTCGACCGGCCCTTGGTGCGGTCGACCCATGCGGTCGACCGACCTGGGACCTGGCCTGTCAGTCACAGTCAGGGTCTGAGACACAAGTTAGAAATATTTTTGAAAAATCTTTTAACACTTCTAAAAATCACCAAAAATAGTTTTATCATTTTGCATTGATATATAAACATGTGATAAAAAGTTTAGCTCAAATATCAATCAATATGAACTATTTTTATGTCTAAACATTTTTACCAAAAACCAAAACATGTATTTTCTAAAACTTGGATTTTTCAATACATGAATAGGAAAGTCAAAATAAGTTTGTTTAAGATGTTTAAGCATGTATGTATAACTAGAATACATCTATTATACATATAAACCATGTAAACTTGTTTTGATTAATCTATTCATGAAAACACATATCGGTTAAACTAAAAACCGAAAAACTAATATCCAAACATAAAACTTGTGTGTGTTGTGCACTTGAGCATATCAACTATACTAAGCTTTACAAATGGATCTAAACACACTAAACTAAAATAGGATACCTAAGTCTTCTTGACGATCTTCCATCTTCAAGTAGACTCGATCCCAAACCGTGATTCGCCGAGTGCAAAGGAGTAATCTTGAAGCTCGGGCACCGGAATCACCATGTGAAGGCTTCCAAACTCTTCTTTTCGAAGCAATCACCAACTAATATCTTGATCAATGATCTATAACTAAAATCACAAGATAATTACTAAACATAACTACATGAGTTAATCATCATCAAAATTAGGGTGGAAGGCCTTTGGGCTAACAATCTCCCCCTTTTTGATGATGACAAAACTCATGGAGTTATATATGCATGGATTAAAGTTAAGCTTCAAAGAAGCTCCCCCTTAACTCATGCATAAACAAATAAACAATAAATAATATGCAATAAAGGCTCTTAAACATGAATGCATATAAATGCATAAACAATAAAAGGTTCTAGATACCAATGAAATGTTCAAAAACAAAACATGCTCTAGATACCAATTACAAAACATGTTCTAGATACCAATTAAAATTAAACTAAATTAAACTTAATATATGCAAAACATAAACATGCATATATAAAACTTCTCAAATAATTCTCCCCCTTTTTGTCAATCATCAACAAAGGGGTAAAAACCAAAACAAAACAAAATCTTCTCCCCCTTTTTAATACAAAGAAACAATCAATAAGGGGTAAAAGTAGGACCAAATCAATAAATTTTTCTCCCCCTTTTTGTTCGAAATAATGAATCAATGAGGGGTTAAAAGCAATAAAACAATGTTCTCCCCTTTTGTCTAAAACAAAAACAAAACCAAATAGGGGTGACAATCAATTAAGGTACCAATTTAAAGTATGTCAAAGAATATCATCTTGATACCAATTGAAAGGAAACAAACAAAAATATTGATATCAATTTTAAGCAAAACACATGAAAATCTTGATACCAATTGAGATTAAACATAATAAATTTTGAATGTCTAAACAAAAATTTTGATACCAATTGTAAATATTTTTCATTTTGAACATATGATACCAAATTTGAATTTTCAATCATAAAGTATGGGAGTTGAAAATAAATACCAATAGAAAGATGAAATACGAATTTTCTCCCCCTTTATGAAATACAAACTAAAACAATGCTTAGGCTTGATACCAATTTAAAAATAATCAATTAAAACAAAATTGAAGCTCAAGATATTGGGTTATGCTAAGCTTGAGTAAACAAAAAAAAACTAAAATTTGTGATATTTTTGAACACAAATAAAACATATATATGTATGAAAGATAGATACCAATTAAAATTGATATTCTTGGAATTGAAGGGCTCTGGACTAACTCCTCTTGATTCCCCTTGAACGGGTTGAGGTGCTATGTGAAGCTCTTGTGGTTAAGTATAAGTGAGGCACACATACAATCAAGCCAAGCATATAAGGATGAGCAATATGAAAGATGCAAGGCAATACAAGCAATATGAATGATATGGTAATATGAATAATGCTATGCACAAATGTAAAGAGAGAGCGGGTTAGAGAGACAATGGATCAAACGCTAACAACAAGATATGTTTCGAGGTTCGAGCACCCAGCTCTACATCCCCGCCTTCACCGAGAAGGATTTCCAATCCACTATCTCCCACCGAGGGAACCTCTACCGAAGAGGATTTGTTACAACACAAGAAGTACCAAACTCCTCTCTCAAACACCGCCTCACAACCGAGGGGTAGGCCCGTAGCCAAACAACAACAACACCTCTACCGAAGAGGGTTACAAACCAAAGTCCACCTCTCACTAGAGGGAGCAAACCAATCACCCGATCACCTCTACCAAAGAGGGATACAAAAAGAACAAGGGTGTTTACAACAAGTGGTTCCAAAGACCACAAACTCAATCTCTCTTATTCTCTTTTTCCACAAAACAAAGATCCTAAATAGATTAGGATAGGTGATAGCTCAAGTGTGAAAAAACAAGTGTTTTGATTAAAGAAAAACTCTTGAGAAAAATACCAAATAGATATGGAAATGAAGAACAATAAACTAGTTTCCCAAAACCTATTTTCTTTGAAAATAACAAAACACTTGAAAACAAATGTATGAATCTTTTTGGCACTTTAAACTCTTTTGAAAACTTCTTTTTAAAACCAGAGAATAGGGAATTTTTGCTCTTAAAAAACTTATCAAAACAGCCCAAGAGTTGGGGTATTTATAGCCCCAAAACAAAACTAGCCGTTAGCCTGATGTGGCAGCCTGACAGGCTTGGCGGTCGGCCGCCCGGTCGACCGCCAACGGTCAAAAATGTGACCGTTGGGCAAACCCGGTCGACCGCCCGGTCGACCCAAATAAACAGAGAGCACTGCTCTCAGTTACGGTCGACCTTCAGGGTCGACCGCTCTTGTGTCTGCCAGACGTGCACGGCTCTGTGCACGTCCGTCGACCTCACGGGTCGACCGGCCCTTGGTGCGGTCGACCCATGCGGTCGACCGACTGGGCCTGTCAGTCACAGTCAGGGTCTGAAATACAAGTTAGAATATTTTTGAAAAATCTTTTAACACTTCTAAAAATCACCAAAAATAGTTTTATCATTTTGCATTGATATATAAACATGTGGTAAAAAGTTTAGCTCAAATATCAATCAATATGAACTATTTTTGTGTCTAAACATTTTTACCAAAAATCAAAACATGTATTTTCTAAAACTTGGATTTTTCAATACATGAATAGGAAAGTCAAAATAAGTTTGTTTAAGATGTTTAAGCATGTATGTATAACTAGAATACATCTATTATACATATAAACCATGTAAACTTGTTTTGATCAATCTATTCATGAAAACACATATCGGTTAAACTAAAAACCGAAAAACCAATATCCAAACATAAAACTTGTGTGTGTTGTGCACTTGAGCATATCAACTATACTAAGCTTTACAAATGGATCTAAACACACTAAACTAAATTAGGATACCTAAGTCTTCTTGACGATCTTCCATCTTCAAGTAGACTCGATCCCAAACCGTGATCCGCCGAGTGCAAAGGACTAATCTTGAAGCTCGGGCACCGGAATCACCATGTGAAGGCTTCCAAACTCTTCTTTTCGAAGCAATCACCAACTAATATCTTGATCAATGATCTGTAACTAAAATCACAAGATAATTAGTAAACATAACTACATGAGTTAATCATCATCAAAACTAGGGTGGAAGGCCTTTGGGCCAACATGGCATACCACCACTACACCACCACCACCACCACGCACACGCGTGCGCGCACATCAAGCATGACACACCCCGCCACCACCACCACACACACATGCACATCAAGCACATACACAACCACCACCACCACTCACACACACACACCATGCCGCCACCGCCGCCGCCGCCACCACACACAAACACCCCGCCGCCATTACCACTACCACATACAAACCCTAACTTTTCCCATAAGCCTCCACCAAAACCTACTAGCACAAACACCATGAACTCTCCATACAACACAAAACCAATGAAATCAAAGCAATGAAGTTAGAGAGAAAAGAGTTACCTTTATATAATAAAAAAATGAGACGGGCCGCCAGAGCAGATCTCAAGCATAGGGGGGAGGAGGGGTCGGCGGAGCCGGAGCGGATCTCGAGGGGCCGACGGATGGATCTGGAGCAGAGGGAGAGAAGAAGAGCAGGGGTAGAGAGGGGGAGAGAGAGAGCACGCGGAGAGGGGAGAGGGAAGCCGACGAAGGAGGGGAGAGAGAATCGAGAGAGACGAGAGAGATGAGAGAAGCATGGAGACGTAGGGATCGATGGAGGCTAGGGTTAAAAATTAATTTTATGTCTGGAACAGTTTTCAAAAAGGTTTTGCACATCAGTTCTTCAAAAAACCGATGTTAAAGTAATTTACACGTCGGTTCTAAAAGGATCCGACGTCTAATATAAGACTTTAAATGTCGGTCCTTCAAAGAACCTGTAACGCCCCACCCCACCGAGTACGGAGACGCTACTGCAACGTACATATGCAAGGCAAAAATACCATCACATACGTACGCTAAGTATAACAGTACAGTCAGGAATTAGAGTGCGGAAGCACAGTGATATTATACATTCCAACATTACAGTCTAAGCATAGTGTTATCGCTGCATGTGATCCAATATTACATGAATATTACATCACATGAATGTACCAAAATTTGATTTACAAGATATTTATAAAATATAATATTGGAAGAGGCTCCAAGCTGGAAAGGGACCTCAAGAGTCGAATTAAGAAGATGGATCTGGGAGATCATCTGATATGTTTCCAAGCTTCTGTCAGGTTTCAATCCTCGAACCTGCTATGCTCCCGCTGCACACTCTGATCAGCATCAAGAAGTTCACCAATGTTCAAGCTCCGAGATCTGGACTTACAGGTTTAGGGTTGTCAGAATGCAACCCAACGATTACATAAGAATGCCAAGTGGCGTGCGCAAAAGCAAATACACATGTACAGGAAATAGATAGAATTACGTGAAAACATGTTTATGTATGCATGAAATCATGTTTAAATCATATCAATGAAAACATATGTAATTTATCGACGGTATATATATAATGTAAATATATGCAAAACCAGTTGTATAAACTTAATCTCCGGCTCCATGAGATTAGTACATCAAAGGAATAATCCAAATAAGGAAACCCTCATCTATATACCATATATCTCAATTCACCATCAACTGGTCATATATAACTGGAGTTGCTGAGAGTTTGTACTGTTGAGTCAGGTCATGTTTGTAGAATTAGGATCAGTACAGGAATAAAGTCAGTAGTATGTTTATTATTATTAGGACTCGTTCTACTCGGATATCAAGGTATGTGCCCTAGCATCCCAGTTCACATACATCTACATAGGAGTAGTCCGATAATTGTTATTGGAAACTGATGAGAAAATCAAAGTATCATGTTCATAATATGCCCCGTGCATACCCAGACAATGACCTCAGTCGATTGGATCTGGCCTCCAACCCAACCGTTAGGTGGTAACAGTATCTGTAGCAGTAGGATCAGTACAGGGTGCCAATACACCCCACCAGAACTCATGTGGCCTCGGTAGTTTTGAACAGTGTTGCAACATTGAGCCATTATGAAGACGTACTTATTGAGATTCATCAATTTCCCCTGACCCAGTGTAAGTTGTATCTTTATTAGAGATATTCAGGAATATTTCCAGTTGAGTTTCACGATATCGACTTACGGGGAAACAGTAATATGAAAGATGTGGGATTCTAGTGGTGGCTCCCAAGGATTCAAGAGGCGGCCCCATCACGAAAACGTGTGATGTGGCACTTTGTTCCGTGTGGCACTTTGTTCCACACATCATATCAGTAACAGGAGTATCATAAGCAAGTTCTTGTGCAGGATTCAGTAATACAGTATCAATAATCAGGAATTTAGTATTATCCTCGTAAAAGCAATATCTGTAAATCTTGTATTTAATCTATTTAGGATTCATGGTACCAAATCAGGAGTGAATCAGGAGTATTTATCTTGAATCATGGTACCATATCAAATATTTATATCAGGTTTGGTATATAGTCAGATATAAATGATATTGTCCAGTGAAGTCAGTAGTCAGTTATAATGTAGCATCAGGATTATCAGATGTCAGACAAGTTACAAGCATCCAATATATCTCAAGGCTATTTCATATCAGGTATTTCAAACTCTTCACATTCATAAATATATAATAAAACAGTGTTATGATGAAGCACACAAACAAGCGGTGCAAGCAGCACTGGAGGCACAAATAACGAACAGTGTTTAGTCATTTAGGTGCTAGGCGGAGCTACAGGGATGACTCGGCTTAGATTGCGAGTCTGAAATCCAGCAGAGTTTCGCCTTAACGAGTCTAGTGAATAAAACGCTGAGCGCTAAATACGCCTACCAGGCATTGCCAAAACAGAGTTAAGCCGTTAATAAATCTCAGAGAGGTTAAAGCCTGGAGGTTTTAGTATAGAACTGCATAGCAGTTTAAGCCCGTAGGCTGCATAAGTACCTGCAGAAGATGTTAGTACCACACACAAGCAATAAATAATATGATATAATCATAAACACAGTCACATGCTCCATATTGTGCTCCTGAGCTGTGTATCCTCTGCCCTAGTCACCACAAAGTCGAAGGTGTTAGGCGGTGGTGATGGCCTTTTGCCATTTGGGTGACCTATAGAGTGGTCTCTCAGATGATATTTTAGAACTGATAGAGCATCCGAGGCATAGAATTCCCCTATTCGGCTATCACGAAATCCTAATGGTAGTGGGCGGTGCGATGACCTGTTGCTCTTGGATAACCGAGAGGTGTCTCCTGAGACATTCAACCAGCACCTGAAGGAAAGTTTATCCCGAGGGTCATCTCTTGCAACCTACACCACTGTTAGTCCAAAATACAATAATTTAAGAAAATACAATTAAATACCAGAAATTACAAGAAATTTATAAAAATACACAGAAATTCTTAAATACTTAGAATAATATACAATAAATCTCTAAATATATAGAAAATTTCTAAAAATATACTGTTAACTTCTAAAATGCAGAAAAATTCTAAAAGTGCCCTGATAATTTCTAAAGATTACAAGAAATGTCTAGAATTGTCCAGAACATGAAATATGCATGCATGATATGAATATGCATGTATAAGTGTGTATTGTGCACATATACAACAAAGAAAGGGTACTTGGCTTTATCAGGAAAATACTCGATACCACGCGCATGTGTGCACGTGGGCGGTCAAGGATCTGGCCGCGAACTGTAGGAGGAAGGAGGGAGTTGTGGAGAGGAGTTTTTAGAGAGAAAAAGGTAAAGAAGAGAAAGAAATTTAGAGAGAAAATTAGGGTTTTGATTTTGGAGGAGAGAGAACGGGGTTTTTGAAAGTGGGCTTGGTGGTGTTAGAAGGTGGAGAGGGAGAGGGTCCTCTCTATAGCAGTCGGTCAGGAGGAAGATGGATGAGGTGAGAGAAAGAAAGAGAGAGAAAATAACATTTTGGGGATTGTTAAATAGAGAAAAAATAGGAGAAAATTATGGGAGTTAGGGGAGAGGGAGAGAAAGCCCTCTAAGTATCCAGCCATGGTAAGTGTGGGAGAGGAGTGAGAAAACTTAGAGAGAAGTTAGAGATAGGAGAGAGAAAGTGTTGTTTTTAGGTGTTTTGAGAAGGGAAAAATTATGGAAAATTGTGAGAGGTTTATAAAGGCCTATGGAGGAGTTTAGGATGATAGGAAAGTGTCCATGGTGTTAGAAAATTTTTATAGGATTTTTAGAGATTTATTTGGAGGTGTTTTGGGGTTTTTTCTATAGAGAGAAAGGTGCGGGGAAGAAGAGGGAGCTGGCCATGGCTATGGATGGGTGAGGGAAGTGATTAGGATAATTTGGAGTGGCTTGTAGAGGAAGCCAATGCCTTGGCTTCTTGGAGAAGCCCAGGAACATTCTAGATAAATGGAGAAAAAGAAAGAAAAAGAAAAAGAAAAAAGAAAAGGAAAAAGAAATGAAAATGCAAATGTGTGAGATTATGTGTAAATGTCCCATTAGAAAATATTAAAAACTAAAATAAAGAAAATTAGAAAAGAAATGAATTTAGAAAAGAAAGAAAAGGAGAAATAGAAGGAGAGAGAAAATATTTAATTAAATAATTATTTAAAAAGAAAATTTGTGAAATTTCTAGGGTAGAATTTAGTGCCAGTGCAGAGTCTTGTGCAAAATTTCAAGTCAAACGGAGGTAAAAACGTACATGAAATGACACGTATAAGATTAAAACATCGAAAACAGTAAAAGGATATGTATAAGGAAATAAGGGTATTACAGAACCGAAGTCTAAAGTCCCAATAAAAAAAATTTGATTTTTAACTGTAATTTTCCATGTCAGTTACAAAGAAACCGATGTATAATATTAAGAGTCGATATCGGTTTAGTTATAAACCGACGGGAATAGTGTAAAAAATGTCCCACATAATAGTATAATCATTTTATTTTCAAAATGTAACCGCATTTTCTTTTAACATCAATCCCGACTTCAACTGATGTGAAAAGGCCCTTTTTTGAGCTAATGCCCACTTCGGCCCCTACACAGTCCTTACTGGCGCTTCATGCGCAGGATCTCCATGCATGAGCTCTTTTTCGCGAAAAAGCTCGACCATCTCAGCTCGGTTCGACATGAGGAGATGTTGAAGATGGTTGAAGGCTTGTGAAGACCCTGTTGTACATCACCTCGTCTGCGAGATATAATTAGATTATGCTTATCGCCTTTAGATTCATTTTCTCCTAATCCTCGTTTGACATACTTGCAGGTTTTGATGACTTACACTGCAAGGTCTAAGGAAGACCATGTTGCACTAGCAACGCCTTCACCCTCTTTTTTATAAACTGAAGTTTTCTTTTCTATTGAACTTCTCGACCTCAAACTTTATCGTAAAACTTTCTATCTTCGACATATCACCCTTCGTCAACTTTTAACTCTGATACCAATTGTATCGACAAAATTGATATATTATGATACCAATTATTACTCCCAGGATTGACGTATGTGAAACTTGACAATATGATCAGTACTTACTAAAGAAAAACTATTGTAAAGTAAACTAGTAATGCCTAGACAAAAGAGTAATAAGAAAGAACATGAGGATTTAATGTAATTCAGCCCAAACTTAGCCTACGTCCACGGAGAGAGAACTTAAAGAGGTTTATTAATAACTTGATATAAAGAGATCTAAGTTTCCTCTTGATGTAACAAGAGTATTCACCTTCCTCCTTAATCTAGACCTAGATTACAATAGTATTACCTTATCTTTATGTGCCTTCACCTTGCTCCTCTCTTTTTTTGTTTCCTTCTGATCTCCTTGGTGTTCTCCATCTTTTTTTGCTTGAAATCAATATTTTTCTGTATGTTACAATGCTTTTTTATAATCTTTATTTATAGGATTTATAATACAAACTCCTGTTTCGATTATGAGATGATCTTGACCTTTGAATGCTTGAAGAATCATGATCAATCCTATTAGAAGTTGATCTCCTTGATCTAGAAGAATTCTAAACCCTTTAATTTTTAGAAACAAATTCTTCATTGAACAAACTGAGTCTTATTCGTACTCCACCAAAAAGAAAACGGCACCCAAAAAGAAAACTAATTCTACTTTAGAAAACACCCCATATAGTTGACTAGCACTTTGGCCTAGTCGACTAATTCCTTCCATTAGTTGACTAATAGGTTTTTACAGTTGACTACTATAAACTGCTTTCTCTCTGTACCTATCCTAATTGACTAGTACTTAGGCCTAGTTGACTAGTAATCTTTGTTAGTCGATTATAAGTTGACTAACTTTTCTTTATATGCTTCTCTTCTTTTGCTTCAAATCATCATCTTTTCCAATTGACTCCAACTCGATTGGATTTTCTTAGAGCAACATCTCCTCTTAAAAATAAGGCAAAATTCTAACAAGCTCCACCTTGATTTACTTTTAAAGCCTTCATTAAAACAACTTGAGATTTCAAATTAATATCTTTGTTCTTTCCTTGGTTGTAATCGTGCCATGAAACCTTTAACTCTTGGCCCTTCTCCCCGGAGCCTCTGGCTGATTTACCGCCATGGCTTGGGCCATTTAGGGTCTTGTCCGAATGCACCTTTTCTCCTTTCTGCAACTCTTTGATCTGGTTCATGTCCCGTTGTAATCTTCCTTGAAGCTCTACCTCGCAATGAACTCCCATCCAAGCTTATCCTTCAAACTCCACCTCGAACTCAGTTTTCCTTCAGCTTGTATAACTCTCCACACTTCTCTCCTTTCAAGATTACTCTGTCTTCTTGGCTAACTGTGACCGACTCTTTTTTACACTTGGATCTGACATCTTTCTTCATCGAGCACCCTTATGGATATTAGATTGTACTGTACCTCTGGGACATGCCAGATTGCCTTTAGAGCATGCATTGTCCCATCTCTCTATGTAATCTTAACTGACCCAGTGCCGATGACCTCGCAGGCTGAGCAATCCACCAAGTTAGCAATCCCTTCCTTCTTTGCAACTAAGGGGTTGAACAACTCTTTTTGGGAACATATTGAACCGTACTACCTGAATCAAATATGCAGCCTTTACCTTGAGAAGTGTTATCTTCGTAGGAAGCTATTAATACTTTGGTACTCTCTACATCGTTCAATGCTACGCCTGCCCCCTCAGCTTACCCCTTCTTCTTCAACCACTCTTATCAATACTTATAGTCATTCTTCCAATGATCTTCCCTGTGACAAAAGTGACATGCCTTTGACGAGCCTGGATCTTTCTTTCCTTATCCTCTTTCTTTCCTTCCCGTGACCACCAAAGCGGATCCTATATGCTCCTTTTGATTTGGCCTTTGCCTAATCTTATTAGATAAGAGGTTGACATGACCTCCTCTAAGATGAGAGTTTCCTTACTGTTGAGTACGGTGATTACGATATGATCATATGACTCAAGAAGCAAGCTGAGAAGTATTAACACCTTTTCCTCCTCGTGGATCTTGACATCAATAGCTAAAAGCTCACTGATGACTTTGTTGAAAAATTTTAGATACTCTAATATTATTGTCCCTTAATTCATGCACAGCCATATAGTTATTTATTGAGATACAGCTTGTTGGATAGACTTTTTGTCATATACAACATCTCTAACCTTGACCACAAATCCGTATCTGTTTCTTCATCCATCACGTTGTACATCACCTTATCTGCGAGACATAGTTGGATCGTGCTTACTGCTTTTAGATCCATCTCTTCTCAATCCTCGTTTGATGTACATACAGGTTTTGATGACTTACCCTGTAAGGTCTTGTGAAGGTCCTGTTGCACCAGTAACGTCTTCACCCTCTTTTGTCATAACCAAAATTTCCTTTTTTGCATTTTTCAACCCAAAATGGTTGTTCTTCATATGTACTTTGTATCCTTTTCAAAGTAATTGACTGATACTGAGAATATTACTATTCATGTTAGGAATATAATAAACATCAAAAATATACTCAAACTTATTATCTTTTTGGTAGATTTTGTTTTTTCCTTCGCCTTCAATAGGGAGTTTTAAAGGATCTCTCAAGCTCACACTTCCATTAACTCCTTCTATGAGTTTCATGAAAAGTTCTTTCTTTCATGCATAAGTGGTTGCTAGCACCTGAATCAAGATACCAAACATTATTCTGAACACTTGAATTATTATGAGCAAGAAGAAAAGTAGAGTTATTTTTCACATCATTTGTTGCTTCGACGAGATTGGTAAGATCTTTGCTTCTATAGTAGCAATACAAGATATAGTGTTCAAATTTTTGATAGCTGTAGCACTAACGCTCTTATTATTTCTGCTCCTAGATGTGAATCTTCCCTCATTGCTTCATCCTCGATCTCTGAAGCTTTGAACCTCCATTTGATTTGAGTGGTTCATTGTTGGGGGGTCATGTCCTCTACCTCTACCATGACCACGACCTCTCCTATGTGAGCCTCGATCACTTAGAGTCAGCTTTGACACTAATGTTTGTTTTAAAACTATGAAACTAGTCATCTTTTGCATGTATTGCTCATGAACTTGAAGAGATCCTAAGAGCTTCTCTATTGAGATCTTCTCCAAATTCTTCGACTTCTTGATTGTCGCCGTCATGTGTTCAAACATTGGTGTGAGGGATCGGAGCAACATCTCCATGTGAGGAAACCAATTCCCCAAAGTTTAAGCTTTTTGTTTGTGGGTAAAGAATGCATGTCAAGCCACTCAATAGTCAATACCTTTCATACTTGGGGATGTTCCATGGATTTTATAATAGGAACTAACGTTGTTGTTTGATTTGAGTACAAACTACTAATGCTCTGGAATGCACACTTTTGAGGATCATGAGTGATATTTCCTTTTATAGATATATGTTGTCAGTTCTTCCTCTGGTAAAGGTGTTTACCTGCTAGATTTCTTCCCAAACAGAAGCTAGGCATGCCATGTGGATTACAAGTAAGCTCAACCAAATCATCCTCTCTTCTTTTTATATTTTGGGAAAATTGCCTGGGATCCCCGTGAAAAGATGCTCATGTGAAAAAAATCTCTAGAGTTTCCAAACCATGAGAACAAAGCCCCTTGATCAAGGTTTAATGTGACTAAGTGATTAGTCTACAATTCTGCATTATTATGTCGCATTCTCTCACCGCTTTATGAATAAATTGTCGATCTAAACCGTGTTTTGGTCTTTATTGCAGGTAGATCCAAAGTCCAAGGGCAAAGATGGAATAAGATCTTAATTAGACCCAATTAAGGGTAATTAATCCCGCATTACTTGGAGGCCAAGCAAAGGATTCTCTAGAAGATGCATTGAACCTAGACTCCTGCGCTTGTCAGACGAATATTCGGGTGCAAATACCAGAAACGGGATATACCCTGACAATTCTCGCAGCCAGAGGGAGCGCCTGACGAAATCCAGAGACCCAACTCTCTGGAATTTCCGCGGTTCCGCGGCAATCCTTGCGGATCCGCGGCATTCCAGTGGAGCCACGCGTCGATTTTTGACGCGTGGGCCCGTCTCGTCTTCTGGAGAGTTCTTTCGCCTATAAATAGACCTGCAGAGGGCCAAACCGAGGGGAGTCTTCGTTTTTAGGAGTAGGTGCAGATTTTAGGAGTAGTGTAGGTGAGTGTTCTTCATTTCTTGTATTTTTATTTCTTTTTAGATCATTGTAATAGGGCTGAGTGATTTCTAGATAGAGAGATAGTGAGGGATTGATGTAATAGAGAGTGACACTCTATGTAAAGATGCCTCCTTTCTCTTCCAATGTAATCTCCTTCACCTTCTATATGATTTCTTGCTAGTTTTTCTTCTCATGGCAATCTAACTACTAACCATTAACCATCTAACCACTTACTTGATAATCCACATGAATCGGGTTGCCTCTACAAGGCCTTGTTCTTGCAAGAGCCATTGATGGCCAAAGATGATGGGTTCTAACTTCTAACTTGCTAACTTTCTAACTTGCTAACCAAGCTAACTCTCTTTTATTTCATGCTCTTTTATTTCATGCTAGTAGTGTAATGAGTGATGCTTGTATTAGCTTGTTCTTGATGCAATGTTTTGAATGTGATGAACCATCCATGAGCCATGCTTTGTACCGTCTCTTGGAGCCAAGGATTGTGATGGCCAAGGATCAAAATGTGAGGCAACTATCTCGAAGAGGTTAGCATGGTTAGTGGAGCATTTAGTAGTTAGTAGCCATGAGTTTTCTTTTAGTTTGATTTAGAAATCGTTTTCCAAACTCTTTTCTCATTTTTCTATCGGTGTTTTTACCATCCTTCTTAGTTCATCCTTATTCCATTCTATTTTCTATTTTGTTTTTCAAACCACGCTTCACTCTTGTTTTCTTCGCCGTTTTCATCACTCTCCTCACCTACCACATTCTGGATTTCCTTTTCCTTTTCTTTTCACTTTCTTTTTCATTCTTTCAACGAAGAAGAACTGTTAACAAATAACGGGAATAGAGACTGTCAATGCTTCTATCGCCTCCCTTCTCTGTGGATACGACCCGTTGAGCCAATGCTATAATGGAAGTATCGAGGGTACATTAGCACATTCGAGCTTTTCATCGATTTTACATAAAACACATTTTTGAGTGCTAGTTCCGCCCCGATCAAAATTTTGGCGCCGTTGCCGGGGAAGGGAATGGTTTTGTTTTCACGTTTTTGTTAACATTGTCTTCTCTGTTTTGGTGTGCAGGGCAATATTTACAGGTTCTTAACATTACAGAACATAAGCTAGCTTTGCCTTTCCCTGCTCTTGAAAGCAGGGACCCAGATTCCGAAGAACTGCCGCGCAACCGCGGCATGTGCCGCGAACCCGCTGCAATTTTGTGAACGTTGTAATTGTTGTTGTTCTGGGATATGTGAATTGTAATAGCTAGTTGATTTGTGCTGCTATATTTCTTGCTTTGATTGCCTACACACCATAAAAATAAAAGAACTAAAATACGGTATTTGGACGCCTTTAAAACGGTTTAGACATTTGCATTTAGGCACGTGTCAATTCAATTCCAAAATACTGTATTTTGTTCTGTTGTTGTGATCTGGATGGAGATGTACATATGGCATTGCATATAGCATAGGACAAACACGTGGGTGATTTATCGCTTTGTGTTATATTCTTGTCTATATTGCACACTTGCACGAATTAAAATTAAGGGCAAAACCCAAACAAGATAAGGTGGGATTTAATCACCCTTCCTTAACCCAAAAATCATCTCCCCACTCACACAACCCAAGCCCTAAATAAAATTTGAATAGACGTTGGCCCCTAGGGACATTTCATCTAGGTCTAGGTCAACCCTTCTATCGGCTTGGTTTTGATTTTTCTTCTCTTTTTGATTGTTGTTTGTTTTTTTCCTTTTTGTTTGTGATTTTTTTTTTTGTGAAATGGCATTCAACAAAAATAATTCTTCCAATCCGAACATGAATCCATATTTCACACCGACTCCATTTTATTCGGATAATTCCAACCCGACGTTTTACAATATGCACCAACCACATACACCGGGTTGGCCTTATCCGAATCAATACAACCCATACCCACATTCTTATAACTATAATTTTCAAAATAATTTCAACTCTTCACAGAGTCAATGGGGATTCAAGTCCCCCGAGCCAAATTTTCAACCTCCTTGTGCCCCACGTCCACCTTGTCCATCATTTTCACCTTATCCACAATATTCATTCCCCGATTCCGCTTCATACACTCCTTTTTCTAAACCTCCAATTGAAGAAAAATCTGAGTTTGAAAAGAGAGTAGAAGCCAATTTACAAAAGGCCAGGCAAAGCGTTCAGCAAACATTGGCCTCTCTAAAATATCTTCAAGAGTCTTGCTCACTTCCACCTCTACATAATGAACAACCATTTGCCTTGGAAACGAGTAAAGAACTCTTGTGTGAGTCCAAGCTTCAATCTCCACACATTTTTGACTCACATTATTCATAAAATTTCCAAAACCAAGATTTCTATACTCCCATTCTAGAGCAACCATCAAGGCTAGATAAGGGTTTGGATATCTTGCAGGAGTCTTTATTACAATATCAAAAATCACATGCCGAGTCTATCAATAAGGTGGAAGAACAATTGAGTCAATTGGTTAACATTTTTAGGAATGAGGAAACTCTATCTTATCAACCTTTGACCAATTCAACTATGCCAAACTCTATTGATATGACCCAAGACTCTTGTCATTTTGGAAATCAAGATTCAATTTCAGCACACCCACCTGAACTTGTCCAAACTTCAGATCCCATTGACATTTTGGCAAGTTATCCTTTTCCTGAAATTGAACTTGAGCATGAATATGATCATGAAACTCAAATTAGTGATTCAATTCTACTTCCTGATTCAATTATGACTCCGGTGTCTTCACCTGATTTCATTTCATTCCCCGAGTCAGTATTGGATCCAGTGCCTATCCATTATGAAATTGAATCACCAATCTCTTATGATGATTATATTGAACTTAACCAATTTCATACTTTTGAAAGTCCCATTGATAAACTGGCAAGTTCTCAACTTTGTGGAATTGAACTGAATGAGGAATGTGACTTTGATCCTCCAATTTGTGATCTTGTTCAAATTTCTGAATCACTATTGACTCCTGTTTTGTTACCCAATTTGAGCAACATTTTAGAGTCAGTTTTGATTCCCATACTTGTCATTCCTGAACTTGAATCACCACTAATAGAAAGTCACATTCCATCATGGGGAAATGAATGTGGACCTGAGCTTCATCTTCTTGATTTGGACCCACTTCCTGAACCGATCTCGACTCCCGAATCTCTACTTGACTTGAGTCTTTTTCCTGAGTCGATATTAGTTCCTGTGCTTCCTGAGTCCAAATCAATCATTCCATTCTGGGACAAGGGTGTTGATAAATTTGACTCCGAAATTATTTTGGAAATTTGGAAATTAGATGGGGTACAATTCTTAATAAAAATCACACATGCATACGTCATTATAGTGTTGGCCCAATGGCCTTCCACTCTAGTTTTGATGATGATCAACACTCATGTAGTTATGTTTACTAATATTCTTGTGTTCCTAAGTTTCAGATCATTAACAGGATATTAGTTGGTGATTAGCTTCAACAAGGAGTTTAGAAGCTATTCATGGTGATTCCGGTGGCAAAGCTTAAAGATCATACCTTTGCACTTGGAGAATCACGGAGTTTGGACCGATTCTACTTGAAGATGAAGATCGTCAAGAAGACTTAGATATCTAGTTTAGAGTTTGTGTTTTAGATCCATATTTGTAAAAGCTTAGTTTAGTTGATATGCTCAAGTGCACAAAACACACACGTTTTATGATTCGATATTTGGTTTTTATGAATAGTTGATCAAAACAAGTTTACATATGTTATATGTATAGTAGATGTTTTATATGTATACATACATGGTTTAACTTGCTAAACAAACTTATTTTGATATCCCTATTCATGTTTTGGAAAAATCAAGTTTGATAAAAATACCGGTTTTTGTTTTTGATAAAATTTGCAAGACACAAAAATGAATTGATATGTTGATATATTGTCTTGAAATTTTTATCACATGTTTATGTTTTAACATAAAATGATAAAACAAGTTTTATGGAATTTTCAGAAATAATAAAAGATTTTTATAAAATATTTTTCTCAAAATTTCTGACCTTGTTTTTGTGCTGACAGGCTGGTCGGTCGACCGTGCCGGTCGACCGCACCAAAGGGCCGGTCGACTGGGACGGTCGACCGATGTGCACAGATGTGCACGTCTGTTAGGCACATAGCCGGTCGACCGGGCCGGTCGACCGAGTTGAGAGCTCTGCTCTCGGGATTTTTCGGTCGACCGGACCGGTCGACCGCTATTGCCCAACGGTCACATTTTTGACCGTTGGTGGTCGACCGGGTCGGTCGACCGGTGGCTGTCAGAACTGCCACATCAGCCTAACGGCTAGTTTTGTATAGGGGCTATATAAACCCCATCTCTTGGGGGATTTTGGCCAAGTTTTTCAAGAAGAAAAATACCAGTTTTCTAAAGTGATTAAAAGAGTTTTAAAAGAGTTTTAAGTGCTAACAAGATTTATTCTTTGTGTTTTTGGGTTTTGGAAAAATCAAAGAAATTAGAATTTGGGATTTTTGTATTGGCTTTCATTCTTTATCTTTTACAAGAAATTTCCCAAGTGTTTTCTTTGAGTTCTTGTTTTCCAAAACACATTGTTTCCACACTTGAGCCATATCTTCTATCCTAAACTATTAGGATCTTGTTTTGTGGAAAAGAGAAAAAGAGAAGTGTTTGAGGTTGTTTGTTGTAAACCTCATTGTTGTAAACCCTCCTTTTATTTGTGAATCCCTCTTCGGTAGAGGTGATCGGAGTGGTATTGGTTTGGATCCCTCAAGTGTGAGGTGATTG
The DNA here is from genome assembly GCA_038442645.1 of Agave tequilana. Classification (NCBI taxonomy): domain Eukaryota; kingdom Viridiplantae; phylum Streptophyta; class Magnoliopsida; order Asparagales; family Asparagaceae; genus Agave; species Agave tequilana. Next base: position 93,007 of record JAVJIF010002855.1, read on the forward strand.
GGATTGTGTTTGTAAGCCTCTTAGGTAGAGGTGTGGTTGTTGGTTGACACCTCTAGTGTGAGGTGTTGTGGTTTGTATTGAGAGAGGAGTTTGGTACTCCTTGGGTTGTAAGAAATCCTCTTCGGTAGAGGTTCCCTCGGTGGGAGTTGAGATAGTGGAAATCCTACACGGTGGTGTAGGCGGGGATGTAGAGTTGGGTACTCGAACCTCGAAACAAATCTTTGTGTTAGCATTTGATCCATTGTCTCTCTAATCCTTACTCTCTTTACTTTGTGCAAGCATCATTCATTCATTGCATACATACCTTATACATTGCTTGTGTTGTGCATATTTCATATTGCCTTGCATTTATTCATATTGCTATTCATTCTTATATGCTTGGCTTGATTGTGTGTATTTTATATTGCTTGGATTGCTTGTGTGTGTGTGCCTAACTTATACTCATCCAACAAGAGCTTCACATAGCACCTCAACCTATTTCAAGGGGAATCAAGGGGAGTTAGTCCAGAGCCTCGCAAGGGGAATTCGGCTACACTTGTTGTATTGTATTAGTTTGTGCATAATTTGCATTAGCTTCCGCATTTAGCGCACTTAGTTTGCATTTAGTTTCTTAGATTAGCACTAACACCTATTCACCCCCCCTCTAGGTGTTTTTTCAATTGGTATCAGAGCTAGTGCTCCTGATACTTAGGCTTAACATCCTAGGAGTGATCCATTTGCTTGCTAATCTCATTTGCATTTGTTTGTTTGCACATTCATATATAGTTTACCATGGCCTTCATGACCCCACCTATGTATGACCCTTCCAACATTCATGTTTGGAAGATTAGGATGACTGTTTATTTACAAACCCTAGGTCATAAAATTTATCTTGCTATTACCAAGGAATCCTTCCTTAGTGATTGCAATCATATAGGGGCCAATGCACAAGCCCTAGAGGCTATTAGAAGCACTTTGCCTAAAGAATATCTTTTATGTGTTTCTAACCTTGATTCCGCTTTTGTAGTGTGGAACAAATTGACAACCACCAACACCTCCAAGCTTCAAGTACAAATTCAAGAAGAGGAATCTAGTGGAGAATCCAACTCTATATGCTACATGGTCCAAGGGAATGACTCCCTTGAGGTACACTCGGAGACTCCATTAGATAGTGATGATGATGCTAGTTCTTCAAATGATCATATTGATGCCCATGCTCTAAATGAAGAACTTTCAATAGTATGTGAAAAATTAATAGAAAAATATAAAATTTTGAAAAAGAAAAGTCTAGAAATTGAAAAAGAAAATAAGTGTTTGCATTCTATACTTGATTGTGTTTTGCAAGAAAAGGTTGAGGTCTATAATGAGAGGGATTCATTAAAATCTCAACTTGATCTTGCACTTAAAGAAAATAACTTTTTGAAAAATAAAAATGATTGTGATAATGTTTTGAAAAATAATGATGTTTTATCTTCAAAGATTGAATTTGTTTTAAGAGAAAATGAGTCTTTGAAAAATGAAATTGTTTTCATTACAAAAGAATTAGACATTTGTGTTAAGAAAAATGAATCTTTGAAAATTAAGATTGATTCACATGTTTGCCATGCTAGGATAGTATCACACACACCTCCTAATGCATGTACCTCTTCTTCTAAGATAAATGATGATATTTGTATGTTAAAGAAGAGAATGGATTGTTTGGGCTCCATTATGAGCCAATGTGCCATGAACCACACTCGCTTGGAATCCTTGGTTCAAAAGAAACAAGTTCCAACCTTTATGCATGCACACCCTCCACGGCATACACATGCTTCACACGGACACACCGATCACAAGTATGCTCATGTGTACACATGTACACATTGTGGACGTAAGGGCCACCTTGCTAAATTTTGTTTTGATAGATTAAATATTGATAATTTAGCAAAGAAGTTTGTTTGGGTTAGAGAAGGGACTAACCCCCATGGACCCAACAAGATATGGGTACCAAAGACCACCCCTCCTATTGTTTTTGATGTAGGTGTGGGCTCTCACATGACGTGAGAGTGATGACACCTTGGAGTGGATGCGTTCCGAACTTCATGGAAATCAAATTGGATGCATCACTTTCAAGGGAAGAGATGGTGGAGAGGACCACCAAGTTTTGGAGACAAGGAGGTTGCCTTCTAGGTTTTGGTAACAATTCCTAACTCCTTATTATTTGTTTACACGCTTTATATTTCATCTTTGATTATAGCATATTTTTATTGTCATTGGATTAGTATGTTCATTCCATGTTTATTAGATCCTTGACATACATGTATAGTATTTGAGACACACATGCTTATATGAACCCATAATTAGTGTTCTCACTTTTGTTTAAGCTATAATGTACATCATGAATCTAATACATGTGAATTTACATAATAATCATGTTTTAGTTTTCCATGATGACTTTTATCGTGTTTTTGATGCTTCATGTTTTGAATATATGTTTAAGTGTTAGTTTTCATTAAGACTAGTTATATACTTGTACATAGAGTGGGTTACAAATAAATCTATATATGTTGAGCTTGAATGCTTATTTGAACCCATTAGATGTGCTAGTATAGTCTAGTTTTGATGATTCATATATTTTGAACTTGTATTCCTATTTTTGATTTGTTTTATGATTATGAGTTTCCATTTCATGTATATATTTGTATTGCCAAACTTTAAGATATACATGTATACCCCTTGAGTCATTTGCCTTTCATGCAAATCTATTTATAGACTCAATTGTGTTTAGGGATATGTATGTATACTTCATGTTGGACAAGACATACATATACCTTGAAATGAAAATTGCTTTTAGTAAAGATTTAGATTTTCATGTTTTCATGTTTTTGTGTCAATATTTAACTTCATGTATATGTCTATCTTATCCAAACTAATCTTATACATATACATTCTTTTTGAGCCACGTGCCTTCATGCATATATTCTTGTGGACTCGTTATGTTTTGGATATGTATGTATATTTTAGCTTGTATTAGACATACATATGCCTTGAAGATTAGATAGTTTTGATGATTTTCCTGTTTTAAAGAATAATTGAGTTTATTGCCTAATTTTCATATTTATGATCTTCATATTTTATTTGTACACTCACATCTATTGCTTGCTCATGTTTTGTTTTTCATGAGTCTTATTTATGCCTAATTGAACTTGAGTGTTTGATATAATGTGGATTTCATGTTTATGAAAAATAATTTTGTTTTATTCCTTACTTGAAGGATTTCGTACTAGTTTAAAAGATTTTCCATTTAACTAGTTACGGTATTCTTCATTTTGGTAGTGATTTTCAAACAAAACTACATTTTCAAATCTATCTTTGAAAACCCCTACCATCTAAGGGCGGTAGGATGGGAGATCATGTTCATGTATGCCCTAAATTGAAAATCTTTAAAACTTGAATTATGATTGGGTGGTAGATAATATGATGTATACACTTGAGCTTATTGTTATGTCAATTGGTATCATTGAATTCTTTCAATTGGTATCATTTTGACTTTTTGTATACTCATATGTTTATTGTGTATGTATGTTTTCATTTGGTATCATCTATTGGTGATTGATACTCATTCCATTTCATACACATATACTTGTTTTATTTGTGCCTACTATATTCCTATATCTTAGAGCACAAATAGTTGTTTATGTTTAGCTTGTTAAAATAAAAGTGTTCAATGTTTCCTTTGGTATTTCATAAAGGGGGAGAACATTGTTTGCATTGTTTTGATTGACAAAAAGGGGGAGAAAGATTTTTACCCCTCATTTTATCTATGGTTTTGATTGTTTACCCCTTTGTTGATGATTGACAAAAAGGGGGAGAAAGATTTATGAAAGTTTTTTATGCATGCTTATGTTTTATATGCATATATTATGTTTTAATCTCAAGATTATTAAACATGAAACATGCACATGCATAAAAATATAAGTTTAATAAGTTTAATTGATTTATAGAGTTTGCTTTGTAATTGGTATCTAGAGCTTATTTTGTTTTGAATATCCATTTAATATCTAGAGCCATTTTCATGTTTAATATTCATTGCATATATTTATTGTTTATCCCTATGCATGAGTTAAGGGGGAGCTTCCTTGAAGCTTATCTTTAATCCATGCATATATAACTCCATGAGTTTTGTCATCATCAAAAAGGGGGAGATTGTTGGCCCAATGGCCTTCCACTCTAGTTTTGATGATGATCAACACTCATGTAGTTATGTTTACTAATATTCTTGTGTTTCTAAGTTTCAGATCATTAACAGGATATTAGTTGGTGATTAGCTTCAACAAGGAGTTTAGAAGCTATTCATGGTGATTCCGGTGGCAAAGCTTAAAGATCATACCTTTGCACTTGGAGAATCACGGAGTTTGGACCGAGTCTACTTGAAGATGAAGATCGTCAAGAAGGCTTAGGTATCTAGTTTAGAGTTTGTGTTTTAGATCCATATTTGTAAAAGCTTAGTTTAGTTGATATGCTCAAGTGCACAAAACACACACGTTTTATGATTCGATATTTGGTTTTTATGAATAGTTGATCAAAACAAGTTTACATATGTTATATGTATAGTAGATGTTTTATATGTATACATACATGGTTTAACTTGCTAAACAAACTTATTTTGATATCCCTATTCATGTTTTGGAAAAATCAAGTTTGATAAAAATACCGGTTTTTGTTTTTGATAAAATTTGCAAGACACAAAAATGAATTGATATGTTGATATATTGTCTTGAAATTTTTATCACATGTTTATGTTTTAACATAAAATGATAAAACAAGTTTTATGGAATTTTCAGAAATAATAAAAGATTTTTATAAAATATTTTTCTCAAAATTTCTGACCTTGTTTTTGTGCTGACAGGCTGGTCGGTCGACCGTGCCGGTCGACCGCACCAAAGGGCCGGTCGACCGGGACGGTCGACCGATGTGCACAGATGTGCACGTCTGTTAGGCACATAGCCGGTCGACCGGGCCGGTCGACCGAGTTGAGAGCTCTGCTCTCGGGATTTTTCGGTCGACCGGACCGGTCGACCGCTATTGCCCAACGGTCACATTTTTGACCGTTGGCGGTCGACCGGGCCGGTCGACCGGTGGCTGTCAGAACTGCCACATCAGCCTAACGGCTAGTTTTGTATAGGGGCTATATAAACCCCATCTCTTGGGGGATTTTGGCCAAGTTTTTCAAGAAGAAAAATACCAGTTTTCTAAAGTGATTAAAAGAGTTTTAAAAGAGTTTTAAGTGCTAACAAGATTTATTCTTTGTGTTTTTGGGTTTTGGAAAAATCAAAGAAATTGGAATTTGGGATTTTTGTATTGGCTTTCATTCTTTATCTTTTACAAGAAATTTCCCAAGTGTTTTCTTTGAGTTCTTGTTTTCCAAAACACATTGTTTCCACACTTGAGCCATATCTTCTATCCTAAACTATTAGGATCTTGTTTTGTGGAAAAAGAGAAAAAGAGAAGTGTTTGAGATTGTTTGTTGTAAACCTCATTGTTGTAAACCCTCCTTTTATTTGTGAATCCCTCTTCGGTAGAGGTGATCGGAGTGGTATTGGTTTGGATCCCTCAAGTGTGAGGTAATTGGGATTGTGTTTGTAAGCCTCTTAGGTAGAGGTGTAGTTGTTGGTTGACACCTCTAGTGTGAGGTGTTGTGGTTTGTATTGAGAGAGGAGTTTGGTACTCCTTGGGTTGTAAGAAATCCTCTTCGGTAGAGGTTCCCTCGGTGGGAGTTGAGATAGTGGAAATCCTACACGGTGGTGTAGGCGGTGATGTAGAGTTGGGTACTCGAACCTCGAAACAAATCTTTGTGTTAGCATTTGATCCATTGTCTCTCTAATCCTTACTCTCTTTACTTTGTGCAAGCATCATTCATTCATTGCATACATACCTTATATATTGCTTGTGTTGTGCATATTTCATATTGCCTTGCATTTATTCATATTGCTATTCATTCTTATATGCTTGGCTTGATTGTGTGTATTTTATATTGCTTGGATTGCTTGTGTGTATGTGCCTAACTTATACTCATCCAACAAGAGCTTCACATAGCACCTCAACCCATTTCAAGGGGAATCAAGGGGAGTTAGTCCAGAGCCTCGCAAGGGGAATTCGGCTACACTTGTTGTATTGTATTAGTTTGTGCATAATTTGCATTAGCTTCCGCATTTAGCGCACTTAGTTTGCATTTAGTTTCTTAGATTAGCACTAACACCTATTCACCCCCCCTCTAGGTGTTTTTTCATATAGTGGGTTGTATCATGGAGGTTTCTGGTGGGTTCCTCTGGACTCCACGCAATAAAGATTGGGCCGCCTTTCGTGGACCAATCAGACCACCACCGGAACCACCACCTTGAGGTGATTTTTCCTTCCCTCTCTATTTGTTTCATGCATATATATATCACGATGCATTGAGGACAATGCATGAGATAAGTGTGGGGGAGGGTTTACTAACATAGAGTTTTTTTAGATTTTCTTTCTTTTACACTTCTTTTAGGATACTTTTAGAAATCTTTTCTTTTGTATAGGAATTTTCTCTTTCTTTAAAAACTTTTTGAAATAAGAGACAAAGTTTTGATCTATTTTTAAGAAAATTAAGATGATCTTAGAAATTAAGAAAGCCTTAATTATGACATCTTAAACCTAGTCAAAATAATGGATCTTGTTTAAAATTATAGGCTAAGTAAGATAAATTGAGGAGATAATTTTATCTTGAATTTTTTGCCTTAGATAGTATGCACATCGTACTTATACAATTTTTGGGATGGAAACAAAGACCTAAAATGCCATAAAGTAAATAAAAAGAAAAAAAACATCACTTATTAAGCTGGATAACTATGCCTCAAGAAGCATGATTATTCACGCCTAACGGTGGTCAAAAGAATCAAATAATCCCCCTTTAGTTTTGTGGCCTTGTTTACTCGAGTCCTTTAACCCGAGGGATGTTTTCTCATCTGGTGCCCTAGGACCGTCTGGTTTGGGAGTCATCGGTTATAGGCTCGCTACATGGGTGAACTAGAAAGCCTAAGTAAACTAAGGGAAGAAGAAAAAAAAAGAAGAAAAAGAAAAAGAAAATAAATATATAAATAAATGGCTTGATGGTTAGAGTTGAAATCTCAGAAATCTTCACTATCACAATGTGCATATTATCTAGGTTTTATGAAAGATAAAATATTCAATCCAATTTTGAATTCTTACCTTAATTAAAAACAAGATCTTGCATAGAGACTAAGTTTAAGGAAGATTGATTTGTGGTGGACTTATGACCTTAGATCACTTATATTTTTGCAAAAATAGTTTGAAAACATGTCTCTCTTTCAAAATGCGTTTTCAAAATACTAACATTTGTCTTCTTTCTTTATGGATTTTGTGGGTGCAATCCGCTGAAAACCCTCAGGAGACAACACTCCTCCTCTAGGGTAACCTAGAGGTTTAACGGCTTGTTGCACACGCTCAGTGCAATCGCGTCACCTGCGAAAGTGGTGTAATAACATCTGTAGTATAGTTTTCTTTTCTTGTTTTGCTCGGGACGAGCAAAAGAATAAGTGTGGGGGTGTGATTAGTCTACAATTCTGCATTATTATGTCGCATTCTCTCACCGCTTTATGAATAAATTGTCGATCTAAACCGTATTTTGGTCTTTATTGCAGGTAGATCCAAAGTCCAAGGGCAAAGATGGAATAAGAGCTTAATTAGACCCAATTAAGGGTAATTAATCCCGCATTACTTAGAGGCCAAGCAAAGGATTCTCTAGAAGATGCATTGAACCTAGACTCCTGCGCTTGTCAGACGAATATTCGGGTGCAAATACCAGAAACGGGATATACCCTGACAATTCTCGCAGCCAGAGGGAGCGCCTGACGAAATCCAGAGACCCAACTCTCTGGAATTGCCGCGGTTACGCGGCAATCCTTGCGGATCCGCGGCATTCCAGTGGAGCCACGCGTCGATTTTTGACGCGTGGCCTCGTCTCGTCTTCTGGAGAGTTCTTTCGCCTATAAATAGACCTGCAGAGGACCAAACCGAGGGGAGTCTTCGTTTTTAGGAGTAGGTGCAGATTTTAGGAGTAGTGTAGGTGAGTGTTCTTCATTTCTTGTATTTTCATTTCTTTTTAGATCATTATAGTAGGGCTGAGTGATTTCTAGATAGAGAGATAGTGAGGGATTGATGTAATAGAGAGTGACACTCTATGTAAAGATGCCTCATTTCTCTTCCAATGTAATCTCCTTCACCTTCTACATGATTTCTTGCTAGTTTTTCTTCTCATGGCAATCTAACTACTAATCACTAACCATCTAACCACTTACTTGATAATCCACATGAATCGGGTTGCCTCTACAAGGCCTTGTTCTTGCAAGAGCCATTGATGGCCAAAGATGATGGGTTCTTACTTCTAACTTGCTAACTTTCTAACTTGCTAACCAAGCTAACTCTCTTTTATTTCATGCTCTTTTATTTCATGCTAGTAGTGTAATGAGTGATGCTTGTATTAGCTTGTTCTTGATGCAATGTTTTGAATGTGATGAACCATCCATGAGCCATGCTTTGTACCGTCTCTTGGAGCCAAGGATTGTGATGGCCAAGGATCAAAATGTGAGGCAACTATCTCGAAGAGGTTAGCATGGTTAGTGGAGCATTAGTAGTTAGTAGCCATGAGTTTTCTTTTAGTTTGATTTAGAAATCGTTTTCCAAACTCTTTTCTCATTTTTTTATCGGTGTTTTTACCATCCTTCTTAGTTCATCCTTATTCCATTCTATTTTCTATTTTGTTTTTTAAACCACGCTTCACTCTTATTTTCTTCGCCGTTTTCATCACTCTCCTCACCTACCACATTCTGGATTTCCTTTTCCTTTTCTTTTCACTTTCTTTTTCATTCTTTTAACGAAGAAGAACTGTTAACAAATAACGGGAATAGAGACTGTCAATGCTTCTATCGCCTCCCTTCCCTGTGGATACGACCCGTTGAGCCAATGCTATAACGGAAGTATCGAGGGTACATTAGCACATTCGAGCTTTTCATCGATTTTACATAAAACACATTTTTGAGTGCTAGTTCCGCCCCGATCACTAAGTCCTTGTCCCCACACTAAAGTCCATTCTATTTTTTAAATACCCAAATTACTCCTGATTTGATGCCTTGTCTGAGTTCATTTGAGCAACTCACGTTAATGCTTGCGCTAGGCGTGGGGCCAGTTGGAAGCTTTTTTTTTACTATTTTCTAATTTCTGTCTGTTTCTAAGTGGATAAATTTTTTTGCATTGATAATTTTTTTTTCAGAGGTAATTTTTATGCGTGGATGCTATATTTATGTCCACCCTCAATGGATGCTAAATACATGTTGAATTTTCCCCCAAAGATTTGTCATTAGCACTTATTTATAATAAAAAAATTATCCACGCACCAAAATTATGGATATGGGTAAAGCAAATCTTAGAAAAACCAATACAGACACAAAGATTTACGTGAAAAACTGAAAATAAAAAATCACGGGGGGAAGAGAGATTTCACTATAATAATGGTGATTTTCTGGTTTGCTAGCATTTCTGGGCTTAATTGATCGTCCTCCACATGTTGGAAATGATGTACTATTTATACAAGTAGTGTAGTTGGATAAGACTATAGGGTCCAGCTCTGCTTAAACATTTAACCACTTATCTCAGAAGTGATTAGAGATGAACGTCCCTGTTTGAATTGGTTGAGTAAGAGTTCATCTTTATCTGGTAGTATGCATCTAATTGTTGATGTTGTTGATCTGTTCTCGAGTCTTAACTGTCGAATTCAAATAGAAGTTTGACTTAGAGATAGATATTCTCATAATCTAATTTATCTCTTCCTTCTAACTACCTAAATTGCTTGCAGTTTGAGTTGAATGAGGTCTCCTGCTCAGAGGTTCTGGAAGTCGCCACTTGTCGCGCGTCTTGGCGCAGGATGAACACATGGCATGATCTCGAGGGGACGAAAGCTGACCACTACAATAACATATAAAATTTTATTTATTTATTTTTAACTTATAAATTCTATATACCTCTAATATTCTGTCTAGTTCTTCAAACTTTTGTCCACCTTCTCAAAATATTTGTCCAACTTCTTAAATTTTTTGTCCACCTGTCAAATATTCTGGCCATTTTCTCTAATTTGTTATCCATTTATTCTAATATTTTGTCTACCTACTCTAAAAATTTATAAAATTAGACAAAAATTGACAAAGGTGAACAAAAAGGATGAAAGATAGACAGAAATATAAATAAGCAGACAGAAGTTGAGTAAGGTCGATAGAAAGAGAGAAATTGGGCACGGTTTTCCATTTTATAATAATATCTTCATTTTATTTTTATCTCTCTGAAGCCTCTAAATCTCTCCTCTACATGTTATTTGGTCAAGTGAGACAGATTATGATAAAGTTGAACAGAAAATAAAAATAAGATAAAAATTGACAAAGGTGGAAAGAAATATAGAATGTTTGATAGAAATTTATAAAAATAGAAAAAAAATTAATGAAGATGGAAAAAAAGGAAAAAGGAACATAAATGTATAAAAAGTGAAATTGACTAAGGCAGAAGAAAAAGAAAAAGAAAAACTAGGCGTGATCTCCACCTCCTGCCACCCCTGGGTCTGCTAAAGGTTGTCTCCATTCTAAATAAATTGTTGAGAAGATGGATAAAATCATTCACAAAGTAGCCAAAATGCTAGAGTGGGTCGACATAATATTTTGAATATTAAAGAAGTCATATTAAAGAAAGTGAACGTAATTTTGAAGATATAACGTTAAAGAAAGAGGACTTAATATTAAAGAAAATTTGAGTAGATGGACAGAATATTAAATAAAATAGACATAATATTGGAGAAAGTGGACAGAATATATAAGAAGTTAGATAAAAGTTTGGACAACGTAGAAAAATATTAGAGGATGGTGGACAGAAATATAGCAAATCTCTGAGAAATAATTTTCAATGCGCATTTAGCAATGGACAAAAAAAAATTAAAGAAGACTGGACAGAAATATAGCATCTATGCAAAAAAAATTATCTCTGCAAAAAAAAAAAGTAACTCAGACAAGGCATCTAATTAAGAGCAATATGGGTATTAAATAAATTTGGGGTGAAGACAAGGCCTTTTTCACTTTAAATCATAATCAAGGGGCTTATTCACCTGGTTTTAAACTTCAGATATTTTTTTCACATGGACATCTTTTCACAGGGGCTCAGATAATTTTCCTTTATGCGCCCACCCTTGAATCACATACTGGCCCTTAGGTCTATGAACTACATTCTGGTATATTTCCTTATCTGCCGTGAATTTCTTACATAATTATAAGAAACTTGGCTACATTTTAGCTTAGACATATGTTTGTGATCAAATATCATATAACATAAAAAATATTTTGGAGCCTGCACTAAAGAGACTTCTGTCTTTTGCTTGGGAACTCTTTTCTTTTTTCTTTTTTAAACCCCGCAGTGAGGATAAAGAAACTACTCGGAACAAATTTTGCACTGTATCAGAAGGTGTTGTAGTTTGTGCTGCTCATCCCATCAATGGTACAATCATAGCTGGAACAAAGGTTAGTTCTCACGAAAATTAGCTTTTATGACAATGCCTAATTAAAATTTGATGGAATTTTTGTTTCGTTGTGTTGCATAATGCTTTGCCAAACCTTCTCCCTTCTGGTTGCGCTCATATCCTGCAAAACATTTAAGGGGGGCAAGAGAAAAAACTAAAAAGAACACTGTTCTCAGTTTGAAATTAACAATTTGACTACTATAGGATCTTATCTTTTCATGGACGTCTTTTGTTGAGAGTATAGCTCAGATGATTCGTCTAACCATTGAAAATGAAGTATCAAACGAAATAGTGTGACCATTTGATAGAGGGGCAAAGAAATTTATCGGAAAATATGCACACAGTCTCATTAGTTGGTTGTCTTTTCTGATAGCCTTCCCTGGTCTTATATCTCGCAAGTGTTCTTGCTGAGCAAAGCATAATTCAATGGAAAAATGTCGACTTTATTTTTCTTCTTTGACTGCAAACTTTTTTGTACTTGATGGTCATGAATGAGGTCAGGAAAGATTAGAAAAAAAGTATTTGGTGGCCGCCCCATTTCAATGGCTTTAAAAGACTGAATAACAAAACACAAAAAAAAAGGAATAATGCATCAAAGATTGATTGCGATTGTGTGGAAATTTCACCCGTTCAACTCACATGGGGCATGTGTAGGGAACATTAGTTTTGGCACATTGCCTATAAAATCACACTCACACTCTCACATCCATGCAAGCAAAACACAAAGCAACACCATGGATTACAAGTTGCCTTCCTTCTTCATCCTCTTCCCCATGACCCTTTTCTCCCTTATACTGTACAAAACCCTAACCCTGAATCGTCGTCTCCGGCTCCCGCCGTCCCCATTCGCCTTACCGATCATCGGCCACCTACACCTCCTCCCTCCCATCCCCCACCAGTCCTTCCACGCCCTCTCCCAACGCCTCGGCCCCCTCATCCACCTCCGCCTCGGCTCCGTCACTTGCATCGTCGCCTCTTCCCCAGCCGCCGCCCGTGAGATCCTAAAAACTCAAGAAACCTCCTTCATCGATCGCCCTCAGCTGATAGCAGCCTCCTACCTCACCTACGGCTCTAACGACTTCGCCTTCGGCCCCTACGGTCCCTACTGGCGCTTCATGCGCAGGATCTCCATGCACGAGCTCCTTTCCGCGAAAACGCTCGACCATCTCAGCCCGGTTCGGCATGAGGAGATGTTGAAGATGGTTGAAGGCTTGTACGAGAAGTCAAAGCGAGGGGTGAGAGTTGATGTGGGTCAAGAGCTGATGAAGTTCACCAACAATGCGATCAGTAGGGTTGCACTGGGACGGAGGTGCTCGGGGTCGGAGAGGGAGGCCGAGGAGGCGAGGAGGATCGTGGAGGAGACAACGGAATTGGTGGGCAAGTTCAACGTGGCTGATTATATTGGGGTGTTTGTTAGAACCTTGCCGAAGATTCAACGCGCACGTTGCCGACGAGATTCACAGCCAAGCTACACAAGAAAACTCACGCGAATTGTAAACACGATCTCGGATTGGTGCTGCAAAGCTTGGCTCTTTTCTGTTGTATATTCCTCTGTTTTTAAAGACAACTAAATGGAGAACAAAATGGAAAGAAAAAACTGCCTTCAATCAGGCCGATCACACAAGGTAACTAACCTAAACATGGTATGCTAAATTACTGTCTTCAATCAGGCCGATCACACAAGGTAACTAACCTAAACATGTGATGCTAAAATAGTGGCACGTTTGCTAAATTAGTGGCACGCAAGGATTATTTCCTTCAATCTCCTCCTAAGCCTTGTCGTGCACCTTCAACCACATTGGTCATGCCGATCTTTGAGCGAAATTCTTGAAATTTTGCCCTGCCCAATGACTTCGTCAGGATATCACTGAGTTGTTCTTCACTCCTGACGAACTGCACCTTGATCAGACCCTTTTCTTCGCATTTTCGGACCAGATGGTACCTTACCTCGATGTGCTTACTCTGTCCATGGAGGACCGGGTTCTTGATCAGGGCGATGGCGGACTTGTTGTCCACTTTGAGCAGAGGAGCGCTCGGCTTGGACCCCTGCACTTCTCCCAGCACTTGAGCGAGCCACAACGCCTGGCAGGTCGCATTTGCCGCAGCAATGTACTCCGATTCACAGCTGGATTGCGTCACAATCCGCTGCTTCTTCGACTGCCATGAAATTGGGCTTTCCGCCAGCATGAAGATGACTCCAGTTGTGCTCTTTCTAGCATCAACGTCTCCAGCAAAATCAGCATCGCTGAAACCTGTTAGCTGGGCTTGATTTCCCTTCTTCCTGCCGAACCAGAGCCCCCAGTTGCTTGTTCCCGCCACATAATGAAGAATCCGTTTCACTACTACAAGGTGATCCTCCTTTGACTCCTCCAGAAAACGGCTAACATATCCGACTGAGAACGCAAGATCAGGGCGGGTATTCACCAGATACCTTAAGCTCCCGATGAAACTCCTGTATGCTGTAGCGTCCACCGGTGACTCCGTGCTCTGCTTGCTTAGTTTCAGCCGCGCCTCCATGGGTGTTTGGCAAGGATTGCATCCTGCCATGCCGCTTCTCTCCAAGATCTTCGCGGCGTATGCTCCTTGACTGAGCGAGATGCCGCTCGCGCTCTGCTTCACCTCGATCCCGAGGTAGTAGTGAAGTAGGCCGAGGTCGCTCATCTTGAATGCCGCCGCCATCTCGTTCTTGAACACCCTGAGGTCGTCGCGGTCCGTTCCAGTGATGACAAGATCATCGACGTAGACTCCGACCACCAGTTTCGCGTCGTTGTTCTGCCTGATGTAGACGGCGTGCTCCGACTCGCTCCTCCTGAAATCGAGCGACAACAGAGTGTCGTCGAGCTTCGTGTACCAGGCGCGTGGCGCCTGGTGTAGCCCGTACAGCGCCTTCCGCAAAATGAACACCTTGTGTTCCTTGCCGGAGACGATGAAACCTGCTGGTTGCTGGACGTAGACCTCCTCCTGTAGGTTGCCGTTCAAGAACGCTGACTTGACGTCCATGTGGTGCACCTCCCACCCTTCGTGCGCCGCGAGGGCGATGAGGAGGCGCACCGAGTCCAGTCTGGCTACCGGCGCGAAGACTTCATCGTAGTCGATGCCGTGCCGCTGTGCATAGCATTTCACCACGAGGCGTTCCTTATGCTTGGACACCGCCCCGTGTTCGTCCTGCTTTACCTTAAAAACCCACTTGACTCTGATCGCCTTGCGCCCAGGCGGGAGATCGGTGAGGTACCATGTGCCGTTTTCTTCGATGGCCTCTATTTCTTCAATCATTACCTTCCGCCAGCTCGGGCTGCGCTCTGCCTCAGTGAACGAAGAAGGCTCGTCATAGCTTGTTGCAAGCGGCTCCTCTGCCAGCAGGGCGCGTTGTGCGAAGCCACGCGGTGGGGCCGGCCCGATGATGTCGTTGACACTACGGAACCGGAGCGTTGCGTCGTAGTCATGGTCCGCATCCAGGATCTCGTCGTCAAACTCATCGTGTTGCTCCGCTACGTTGTCAGGCCCCCCCGGAGTCTGGTGTGCTGGCGCCTCTTCTGTATCGACAGCCGTCGGAGTTGCCTGGCCCGTGGTGGCGTATTCAATCGTGAAGACGTCGTCACCACCACTCGGCTCTCCATCGTCGCCGCCGGCACCCCAGTCCCACTGGGCCTGCTCGTCGAACGCCACGTCGCGTGTCACATGGACACGCTTCGTGACAGGATCGTAAGCACGGTAGGCCTTGGAGCCGCGCTCGTAGCCGACGAAGATCATCTTGCGCCCCCGATCTTCGAGTTTCTTCAGATGCGGCGTCGTGTTGCGGACGTACACGATGCACCCGAACGTCTTGAGGTGATGAACCGCCGGCTTCTTCCCATGCCACGCCTCAAACGGCGTCATGCTGTCCACGCTCTTCGTCGGGCACCTGTTGAGTACATATACTGCAGTGCTTACCGCCTCGCCCCAGAACCATCCGGGCAATCCTTTCGTCTTGAGCATGCTTCTCGCCGTTGCCATCACCGTGCCGTTTCGACGCTCGACGACGCCATTCTGTTGTGGGCTGTACGGCGTGGTGTGTTGGCGATGGACTCCTTCGGCTGCGCAGTACTCCGTGAACTCGGCTGCGGTGAATTCGCCGCCCCGATCAGTGCGGAGCGCCTTCAGCTTGAGCCCGGACTCGCCTTCCGCTTGAGCTTGGATCTCCTTGATTTCGGCCGCTGCACGATCCTTTGAAGGAATCACGGCTAGCCACATGTATCTGCTGAGATCGTCCACCAGGAGCAAGAAGTACTTGTTTCCCCTTGGTGTTGCCGGCGCAATTGGGCCGCATAGGTCACCGTGTACCAGCTCGAGGCACTGCTTTGCCCGGAATTCTGCCTGAGCCGGGAACGGGTTTCGCCGCTGCTTGCCGGCCTGGCACGCCTCGCACAGCTCCTCTACCTGCCCTATCACAGGCAAGCCGCGTACCAACTCCTCCCGAGCTAGCTTTCGGAGCGCTGTCATGTTGACGTGCCCGAACTGCTCGTGCCAGCGCCACGCCACCTCGTCGCCGCGACTGCGCACCGCCAAGCATCTTGTCTCTGCTATCTTGACGTGGAGGGTGTACAGTCTGTTGGCCGCCCGCTTCACCATTGCCAGCAGCCTTCCATCGGGTTTCCTGATCTGCATCACTCCGTCTTTGATGTCAATCTTGTAGCCCCTTTCATCGAGCTGTCCTACACTTACAATGTTCGTAGTTAGTCGAGGGATGAAATAGACACCAGGGAACGATCGGAGCTCACCGTTCTTGCAGGAGAAAGTGATGGTCCTCCGGCCTTCTATCTGCGCCACGGAGTCATCGCCGAACCGCACGGTGCCGAGTACCGCCGTGTCCATCCTCGAGAATGCGGTCCTTGATCCGGACATGTGATTCGTCGCGCCAGTGTCCAGGACCCAGGACTCCGCCTCCCGATTCTTCTCTTCTCCGAGTTGAGTGAACACTTGCTGCTCCCAGATCTCGATCTGGGTGTGTGTCGTCGCCTCTGATTCGGAGCCGCCATGCCTCTGTTCCGCTCCCAACCCGACCGATCCAGACTGCGAGAGTGGAACATCAGTCAGCGGTGAGGTCGCTGGGGCTCCATCGGAAGATTGCACTTCAGATTTCGACGGCGGGGAAATGGACGAGATTTTCGCGAGTAGGAGCGAGGCTTCTGCCTCATCTTGGACGGTATGGGCTTGCTCCTGTTTGGGCCTGGATCGGCATTCGCGAGCCCAGTGACCCATCTTCCCGCAACGACGGCACTCGTCCCCAGTGGGTTTTGACTGCCCACCTAGTGATGAGTCTCCGCGTGCGCGCCCGCGTCCTCGTCTTCCTCCTCCGCGCCGTCCTGCTCTGCCTCTGCCACCGCTTGCACCGCCGCCGGAGTGGTTCTCCGCCTCGCGCTTCTTCCGTCGCGCGTCCCACTCCTCTTCCGTGAGGTACAGCTTTCCCTCTTGTTGTAATGACGCCGGCGCTTCTTCGAACGCCTCCTCGGCCTCTTTCAAACGCCCGGTGAGATCGGCGACAGACATGGTCGAAATATCGAGCAATGTCTTAATCGCAATGGCGATCTGCTTGAACCGAGGTGGCAGGCTTCGGAGTATCTTTGCGACAACCTTGGCTTCCTCCACTTCTTCATCCATGGTGGCGAGTTATGCCGCCATGTTGTTCAGGCGTAGCGCGAAGTCCTCGACAGTCTCGCCGTCATCGAACACGGCGAGATCGAACTTTCGGCGAAGCTGCTGCGCCGTTGACTTCTTCACTCGATCATCTCCGACCCTCAAGGTCGCGATCGTGTCCCAGGCCTCCTTTGCCGTCTCCTTATTGGCGATCGTCGGAATCATCTCTGGTGGCACCGCGCTGCACAAGGCGTCCAGCGCCATCATCTCCTCTTGCGGATCGGCGCCATCCTCGATGACGGTCCACAACGCTCTCGCCTTCAACTTCACCTTCATCAGGAGTGCCCACTCTGAGTAATTGATCTTGGTGAGGACAGGATACTTACTCCCACCGCTCACCTCACGAATCACCCACTGGTACACCACACCATCTTTGGAGGCGCCGTCGTTGACCTTCTTCCCAGACATCTTTGATAGCCTCGCTCTGATACCACTTGTTAGAACCTTGCCGAAGATTCAACGCGCACGTTGCCGACGAGATTCACAGCCAAGCTACACAAGAAAACTCACGCGAATTGTAAACACGATCTCGGATTGGTGCTGCAAAGCTTGGCTCTTTTCTGTTGTATATTCCTCTGTTTTTAAAGACAACTAAATGGAGAACAAAATGGAAAGAAAAACTGCCTTCAATCAGGCCGATCACATAAGGTAACTAACCTAAACATGGTATGCTAAATTACTGTCTTCAATCAGGCCGATCACACAAGGTAACTAACCTAAACATGTGATGCTAAAATAGTGGCACGTTTGCTAAATTAGTGGCACGCAAGGATTATTTCCTTCAGTGTTTAGGTATTTTGATGTGCAAGGGATTGACAAGAGGGTGAGGGATTTGCATAATAGGTATGATAGGATGATGGAAGGGATTATAAAGGAGAAAGAGGAGAAGAGGAGAGAGGAGAAAGAGAGGGGTGGAGATCATGAGAGTGGGAAAGTGAAGGATTTATTGGATATATTGTTGGATGTGGCTGAAGATGAGAGTGCTGAAGTTAGACTTACGAAGGACCATATCAAGGCATTTATTGTGGTAAGTCTTTGAAATAATTCTAAACAGTCAACAGAACAAACTTTTTTGATCTTTTTTTCTTTACAAACTTTATTTTTTGAGGGAAAAAAACCGTGAAGCTCGTAAATCACTCCTGTGTTTTATTAATAAAAATTTAACGAAACAATACCCAAAAAGGAGAAGGATACACAAAGATGTGTGTGTGTATATATATATATATATATATATATATATATATATATATATATATATATATATATATATATATATATATGGGGTTACTGTACCTCAGCCTGCAGGCTGAGATAGTTTCTCAGCCGGCAGGACGTGGCTGAATATATGCCACACATCGGCCGTAGTGTGTTGGCGCCAAAAAAATCAAAAAAATCCCGCCTAAACAATCGTGAAACAAATTGACCAAAATACCCTTTTTAATTCTAAACTGGAATAAAGTCATGAACAAACAAAATTTCAGTTGAATATATATACAGTTATAAAATTCGTAATTTTAATACATCGAAAAATATAATTAAAAAAAATTGGATCAATATAATGTAAAATAAGCATAAGCATTGAAAATTTAAAAAACATGCCATGATCGCAGACTTAATACAATATAACAACTGCGACACAGTCGCAGTCACTAATCGCACTCATAGTATAACAAAACGTTTTTATGCGACCTAATACAATATAATTTCAATTTTATATGACAACTGCGACACAGTCGCAATCACTAGTCGCAGTCATTGTATAACAAAACTTCTTTATATAACGTCTGCGACCCTAGTCGCATTCTATCTACAACAATGCGACCTCCTTCAGTACTGCGACCAAACTCGCAATCTTCTTTCCTATGCCTTATGTAAAAGATTTTTAATATGCGACTAGGGTGGATTAGCCATGCGACCCTGAGATCAATTCGCGTATATCAAATCTTATAAAAATTACTATATTAATTACACTGAATTAAATGAAGTAATTAATATTCTTTCTACCGTGATATAACAACAGTCTAGAAAAAAGAGATGCACTAATGTTAATCTCGAGAAAGGAAAGATGTGCACCATACGTAATTTAAAGATATAGGCAAACAATTCTATAAAAAGTTAATTTGTACTTCGGATTCTCCCGCAATAAATCTTCAATTAAATATTTTTTTTTACCACTTCTTACCATACTAAACCATCACCTCTAACAATTATTATTACTATTCATGTTCTTCCACAAATATTCACCTTTATATAATGCTTGTTACTAATATATTATCTCATACCTAAAAACTATATTTTTGCTCTTCCTTTTCAATTTGATTTCAAAAACTTCCAAAAAAAAAATTCATTCTTGAATCATGTCTTCCCCATCTTCTTCCTCTGAACACTTAGATTTCAACTTCAGTCGTTCCCCCACCGGTCCTTTATCTTCAGGATATTCTAGTGAATCTGATACCAGTCTGGACTTCACTCCTTTTGACTATCTCACTACATCAAATAATGTATTAACTGATCCTCCTATTCATGATGATAATGAAGTTTTCATGTGGGTTAGTGAAGAAGACATTATTCCTCTGCCACTTGACGGAGACATGCTTGATGAAAGCATGTCCTCTGATGCTGTAGGCTCGCTTCCTAGCAACGGGTCAGACGAAGAGCTTGATAGAGACGATCCATTCTGGGAGTTCATCGGTGAAACAAAAAAAGATCAAAAACAGGAAGATGATGAGGAAATAAGTGATGAAGAGGAAGAGCAGAAGAATGAAGACGATGAATCTGCTTATAATGGGGATAATGACGAGGATTAGGATTTCCTGATCTTCTGATATTCAATTATATTTTGTCTTCTTTTAAAAGCTTTTAATTCTATTTTTTTGTAAGGTCTCTTTCTCACTATATTAACTTATAAGCTCTTTTAATTACATATCCAAACTGCGACTGCTGCTCTTAAACACTGCGACCATAGTCGCAGTCCTACTACGGATGCAATTTATGGTCGCAGTTAATCATTTATCAGTTCCCAATGCGACTATGGTCACAATAATGTACTGTTTTGGAGTTCAAAGTAATTTAAAGTTATAGTGTATTAACTTTTAAACTGTTTTGGATAACTGAACAGTCACCTAGGAAGTATACACAATTTTTAGGAAAAGGTAGAAAATAAGTTTGGGAGATATTCACGTGGTTTGAGAGCTTAAACCCTTTGGAATTCCAAGATTAAAAATATATAAAGGGTCATCAGCAAAGGATTACAAACATACTAAATTATTTTTGCTCAAACTCGTTACTCTCACTGTTCGGTCAATAGACTCAAAAAAATGTCTTCTCCACTGTCTTCACCGGAAAGAAGCCAATCATCTAATGATGATTGGATGTATAGTTCTGAAGATATGCCTCGCTACGGGTCAGAGGATGAGCTTGATACAGACGACCCATTCTGGGAGTTCATTGATGAACCAAAATACAAACATAAAGAAAAAGAAAGCGAAGAGGAGAATGTCACTGAAGAGGAGGAAGAGACGGAAAGCGATACAGAAGACGAAAGCATGACTCTTGACGACGAATCTGATTACGATGGTGATGACGAGGATTAGAGTTTAAAAAATTGTATTTTGTATTTTTTTTTAAATATATATAAATCTGTTTTCTAAAGTTAATTGTGTGAATTATATTTTTTACTACTATGTCATGGTTGAAATGCTGTACAATTGTTACAAACCTTCATTTTAAATATTTTACGCTAAACAAATATACTGCGACCATGGACGCAGTTAATAATTATATTACTTCACCTGTATAAATTTTTAAAATGAAAGGTTGCGACTTTGGTCGCAGTTGCAGGACGCAGACTTAATAAATAAACTGCGACCTTGGTCGCAATTGCTGGTCTTTAGTCTTAATCAACAACACTGCTACCTTGGTCGCAGTTGCTAACCGTAGTCTTAATAAAATACAATGCGACCTTGGTCGCAGTTGCTGGTTTTTGGACTTAATAAAATACACTGCAACCTTGGTCGCATTCGCTGGTCTTTATTTTTAATCAACAACAACACTGCGACCTTGATCGCAGTTGCTGGCCGCAGTCTTAAAAAAATAATCTGCGACCTTCGTCGCAGCTGCTGGTCTTTAGTCTTAATCAACAACAACACTGCGACGAGGTGACACGTCACCGCAGAAGTTTGTTAGTCGCAGTCTTTGGTCGCACTGTCGACCCTGGTCGCAGTTGTTTCTGTTTGCAATGTAGTCTTATGCGACCTTGGTCGCAGTGTCGTCTCTGGTCCAAGTTGTTTTGTTTGCAATGCATGACTGCGACCTACGTCGTAGTTTATTAAAAAATAAATATGATTTTTATTTATGTCCAGGCATTTATCTCCAGGCATGTGAAAATGATACAAAACGCTCTCTTATACAATAAGATTGAATGTTACAATACAGCAGTACAAAGAAGACTAAACATCAAAAAGACGCTCTCTTATACAATATGATTGAGTGTTACAATACAGCAGTACAAAGAAGACTAAACATCAAAAGAGCCCTTGTTGACTAAGAGCAGTGGTGTTATTGAGGTCTGGTGGCAGCAGAATCTCCGATTCCACCTGACCCTCCAAAGTGGCGGGATACGATCCTTCGTTGATGAACATCTCTTCCACCAGAAAATTATCCAGTGAGCATGGAATTTTCTCGATGTCACTTCTGGGGTAAGAGAGGAGGTTTTGAGACCTCACAGGGTATGCTACCCACCATGACTTCTTCCCTTGTGGACGAAATTGCTCTCGAAAGAAAACAGTCTAATTATGGGCTGTTAAAGGGAGAGTGAGACCTCACAAGGTATGCTACTCACCACTATATCCACCACATCCCCGCCGCCATACCCACTCTGACCATGCCATGCCAGCAAGCTTGACTGGTGCATCAAGTCCGAGGAGATCTTGGTGAGGGTTAAGTCCTCGTCAGGGATCATGACTTCTTCCCTTGTAAACGACGAGGACCATGACTTCTTCCCTTGTGGACGATGAGGTCTATGACTTCTTCCCTTGTGGACGAACATCGATCAAGTTCGTCCATAGGATCATCTTCATCCATGGAGGCAGGCCCCTGTTAGAGACTCTGAAGAAGGCGAAAATTCTCAGAGCAATTGCTCTCGAAAAGAAAACAGTCTAATTATGGGCTGTTAAAGGGAGAGGGTGAGCCCTATTTATAGGCAGCCCATAATAACCATAATTAATGGTTCATTAATCAGAATCGTCGGCTTTAATGGTCTCCAACCGCCAAGGCCGGTTTGACATTAAAGACATTAACGCCTAAACCCAATGAAGAGCCGACGCGTAGACAACGTAGACTTGACGTTTAAAGATCTCATAAAATCTTTATGACAGGCCGTGTCTCTCGGAGTGACTCCAAGTCGCGTCCCCTTAGCAAACTTTTCATTTTTCATTTAGATTCAAAAAATGACTTAAACCAAAACAACACTTAATAAAACAACACTGCGACCTTGGTCGCTATGCATGTTAATATAAAGGAAACACTTACTTAACGTACTGCGACCTAAGTCGCAGTCCATGTAATGCAACCCTAGATTGCAGTTGCTGGCCATCTTTATCAATAACAAAACTGCGACCTTGGTCGCAATTAACCATATACACTTCGACCAAAGTCTCTGACTAAGGTCACAGTTTAAATGTACACAGCGACCAAAGTCTCTGACTAAGGTCGCAGTTTAAATTAAACTATAAAGTAGAATTTTATCGCAGGCTGAAAAAATTGATCTGAAAAGATTTTATATTTTCAGAAAAAATTTATCGCAGACTGAAAAGTAGAAACTAGATCTTTCAAAAAAGAGGTAAGGAAATAGGGCGAAAAGTAATTTATATACAATAACCTAAATCCAATAAAGAGCGACAAAAAAAAGGGGGAAAAATAATAATAAATAATAAGGAAAGTTATCGAAAAGGGGGTATTTGGTAATTTAACTTCTTCCTAAAAGCGGGCCGAAAGACAGTGAGGTAAAAAATTGAGCCACGTCACCGCAGGCTGACAAAGTACTCTCAACCCGCAGGCTGATATACATTTCTCTCTCTCTCTCTCTCTCTCTCTCTCTCTCTCTCTCTCTATATATATATATATATATATATATATATATATATATATATATATATATATATATATATATATATATAAAAGTTGACCTTCTTAGTTCAATAGTAGGTCAGAAACACACAAATGTCTTGACGACGTCTCTGTGAAGTCTATAGGCACCCGTTTATTCCGGTAAGTCCCTGAAATAACTTTGAACAGCCAAAAGAACAAATTTTTTTTTTTCTTTTTTCTTTACAAATTTTTTTTAAGAAAAAATCGTGAGGTTGGTAAAGCCCTCCGACGTTTCATTAATAAAAATTTAACGATATCCAAAAAAGAAAGGGTACAAAAATGTAAACAAATACAAAGTTGATCCTCTCAATTCCAATAGTATGTCAGAAACACACAAACGTCTTGACAAGGTCTTTAAGAAGTCTACAGGCGCCTAGGCGATGATTTAAAAGATGCAGAGTGATGTCTGACCATATCCGATGTACTTTTCTCTGATGCTAACCTCGCAATTTACAAACAATAGACCTTAGAGATGGTGAAATTATATAAAAAGTCCACAAATATTTTGTCCGCAAATAATTACATAATTATTGTTGAGTGCGCTTCGTACTCGATCCTTTGCCTTCTCTGTTAAGACAAAAATGCAGAAGTATCAAATTCAATGTCTTGCAATTGCTAAAAACAACAAAAACTGATTCAACAAGCATCCATTTAAGGATGTGACGTGGAATCAAACCATACCCTACAAGAAACTAGAATTGACACATAAGACCTAGATTTAATAATGTGATGTGGACGTGGAAACTAATCACTCCTACAAGAAACAAAATTGACATATATGACAAATTAACAATTGAAAGATTAAAAATAAAATTATCGAAAAATGCTATGAGTACTTAGCTGAGGACCCAATGTCTAATTAGTTGATATGCTGGATTCTGATGTGGAATCTTACGTGGAAATGAGCTAATTGATTATCCAAAAAGAGAGAAGGTGGCTAATTAAGACAGATTGCAATTTACGTCTGTACCCATTTTAAATCCATGATTTGTGTCATTCCTTTATGAGGCTTCAATTTTTGATGGACATTCGAAGTCTGTGACATCCAAACCCTTTGATCTTCCAATATTGGTCTGCAAATACATTTGCAAAGCTTGAGAACACAGCCATGCCAAGATCGGTGTGAGTTCTTTGAGAAAAGGTATTTGGTCTCAAATCAATTATTCCATTACGTTTAGAACTGATAAGTTCTAATCTTATCCTCAAAGAATTGGTGTGACCACTGATTTGTTCTTACAAAAGGAATAGTCATGTTTCTTACTTTTTCAACAAAATAATCGAACATTTAGGAATCTATAGGGAAAAATATCATTTCTCATTACAAATCACAATAAATTTCTTTCATTACTTTTAAAAAAAAAAAATTAATTGAATCTATATTGATATATGTGTTCTTGACTGTGAATAGGGTAAAGTTCTAAGAGTAGAGTTCTAAGAAAACAGAGACAAAAAATTCACTCACTATTGATCCATCAAACAGGACGTTTTCACCGGCGGCAGCGACACGTCGGCAATCACAACCGAATGGGGACTGGCGGAGCTCATCAACCACCCGGCCGCCCTCGAAAAAGTCCGAGCCGAGCTCGACGCAGTGGTTGGCACAGGCCGCGTGGTCTGCGAGTCCGACATCCCGAGCCTCCCCTACCTCCAGTCCGTCGTCAAGGAGACGCTCCGCCTGCACCCGACCGGCCCCCTCATCGTCCGCAAGTCCACCCAGCACTGCAAGA
This sequence comes from Agave tequilana, assembly GCA_038442645.1. NCBI lineage: Eukaryota > Viridiplantae > Streptophyta > Magnoliopsida > Asparagales > Asparagaceae > Agave > Agave tequilana. Next base: position 118,114 of record JAVJIF010002855.1, read on the forward strand.
TCGCTGGCTACGACATTCCGCTGAACACCCACGTCTTCGTCAACGCCTGGTCCCTCGGCGGCGACCCCGACTACTGGGACCACCCGCTCGACTTCAGGCCCGAGCGGTTCATGGGGGTTGACGGCGGTGGAGCTGTTGTTGATGTGAAGGGGCAGCACTTTCAGCTTCTGCCGTTTGGGAGCGGGCGCAGGGGGTGCCCGGGCGCCCAGCTGGCAATGCAAGTGATTCAGCTGGCCATGGCCGCCATGGTGCAGTGCTTCGAGTGGAGGGTCGAAGGGGAGGAAGGTGGGGTTGTTGATATGAGCGAGGGAGTGGGGTTGACGCTGCCGAAAGCTAAGCCGTTGGTTTGTACTCCGGTGCCGAGGCTGAGTCCGATGCCTGTGGCCTGAGAGAGCTTAAAATATACAACAGAGGTATTGCTATTATATATACAGCAATAATCGAATGCAAATAAAGTGTGAGATGTGACATGAGTTGAGACAATATAAGAATAAAAATTTACAAAGGTGTCGAGCAAATCAGCAGAACGGTTGGTCGCCCGGTCGACCGAGAAAACGCGAGAGCTCTGCAAACTCAGTAGGTCGACTGGTCGGTCGGCAGATCTCTACTGTGGTCGACCGGTCAGTCGACCGAGCTCAAATCACATGGGCTTGTGCACGTCTTATGCACGTTGGTCGACCGGTCAGTCGACTGGCTCAGCCTTCAGTCAACCGGTCGGTCGACCGCAAGTAGCCCAAAACAGTTTAACAACTTTTTAAAATACATCTTAAATTCTATAAAATCTCCATAAAATTCACAAAAATTAGTTCATTAAAATACTTTGAAGTACAAATATGTGTGATCAAAAATCAACACATATTACAAACATGTGAACTATTTTTGAGGCATAGAATTTAAGGCTTAAAACAAAAATCGTATTTTTTGAGAACCAAACTTTTGTGTGTATGTGTATAAGCTTGAGCAATTCACAACTAGTTTATTCTTTACATTTTATCTAAAAATAAAATTTTAACACTTACAAACATGACACAAGTCTTGAAAATCTCCTCTTGAAAAACTTCTCCATCTTGACTTAGTCCAAACTTGATCCATGAGCTAAACTCCTCTTTGAATACTTGATGCGATCTTGTAGCATGAGCTCTCTCTTGATTCAACACGTGCAAGCTTCAAAACTCGACTTCAAATCTTTCGTTGAAGCTAAACACCGACTAAGATCTTGATCAAATATCTGAAACAAATAAGCACAAGATCATTAGTACTATAACTACATGAGTTAATCATCATCAAAACTAGGGTGATGGAACTTTGGGCCAACAATTTCTCCCTTTTTGATGATGACAAAACTCATGGAGTTATATATACATGAATTAAAGATAAGCTTCATAGAAGCTCCCCTTAACTCATGCATAATAATAAACATAAAGATATTCAATGAAAGCACATAAATTAAACAAAACATATATGCATAAATACCAATATTAAGGATGCATATATAAACTCACTAAATTCTTCTCCCCATTTGGTCAATTCATCAACAAAGGGTTGATAAAGATGAATATGCGACATACATTCATGAAGAGGAGAGACGTTAAGTTAGCTCCCCCTGCATACATGCATTACATGGAGAAGAGATGACTACACCCTAACCCACATAAGTATAATATACAATGTATAAGTAGAGATGTTAAACTCTCACTATACACGTGTATCACATAAAGAAGAGAGGTCAAGTTCTACTATATGTAAATTACACTCAATATGAATCTATACATGGAGGTGAAGTTAAGCTCCCCTTGCATATAAGCAATATATTTCAAATAAATTTTGAAAACCTTTTTTAAAAAATTTAACAAAACAAATTTTGATATACCACCAGTAGGTGGCAAAACAAACGTTGATATCACTTGTAGATGAACAAAATTATTAAGATACCAATAGTAAATTTTTGATACCAATAGATTGAAAAATTGATACCAATTGTAAATGAAACATGAAGTATGAAACCAATGTAAGTTTTTGATACCAATGAAGGTAAAATATGAAATATATTTTGATACCAAATAAATACCAATTGAAATCAATGCATAAGCCTGTAGAGATACCAATAAACATCTAGAATTAAATCAAGCTTAGCATAAATCTTTTGTGCTTAAAATAAAATATGTGACATTGTAAAATAAGCACAACCTAAATCACATATATGTATGTATGAAAATAGAAATACCACATGAAATATGGTGCATACATATATATAGAAACCAAAATATGAGTATACAAAATTAATATATCATGAAAATTATGTATAACTCATAACTACCACCCTATTCATGCACATGATAAAAGATAGTCATTAAAGCATACAGGGCATGGTTGCCCAACCATCCGCCCTTAAGTTAGTAGGGATTTTCAAAAATAAGAGTTTGAAAATAATTTAACATGTTTGAAAACTCTACCAATTTAAGAATAAAGAAACTAGTTTAAAATAATTTTTAAAATACTAGTTAAAGATCCTTCAAAACATGAAACCAAATCATATATCATATAAAGCATTGCTAAGTACACAAAAATTGTCACTCAAGATCTATAAAACTCAAAAATGTGCTCGTAAAACAAAGTCATGAGTAAATAAAAATAATATGAGTGTACAAGAATCATGTGAATAGCATATTCATGAAATAAATCAATAAAGCTCAAAACAAACATCAAAACTAAAAAATTTTATAAAAATTAAACAAGTATCAAGGTATATGTATGTTTTGTCGAATCTAAAAGTATGCATAAATATCCCAAAAAAATGAGTCAAAAATAAAATTTTGCATGAAGGCAAGTGACTCAAGAATATACATGTATATCTATTAGTTTTAGACAAAAATAATATATACATGAAGCTAAACATGTAAAAAAGTAGGGAAACAAGTATAAATGAAAGAATCATCAAAACTAGATTTTACATGTACATGTAATGCGTACAAATGAGTAATGAAGTACAAACATATAATAATCAAGTGTAGCTCACTACTTGTACAAGTATAAACACAAGTTTTAACGAAAACTACATCTAACCAAGTAATCACCACATGAAGTACAAAACAAACATGACCATTAGGTTAAACGCATGTGTTTTAGAACTAGTATATACATAGTAGTTAAACAATAGTGAGAACACAAATTATGAATTCATATAAACATAGATATATCTCAAAGACTATTTATGTATATCACATGTCTAATAACATTGCATTTAACATAATGAGAATTAAAACCACAACATGCTGAAATTTATCAATGTAAAAGCATGTAAACTAAAATAGAAGTTTAGAGATAGTTACCAAGCCATATGAACTATTCTCTAAGGTTCCAAACCATGGTGGTCCTCCCACCAAACATTCTTGATAGCGATGCATTAATTAGGTATATCCATCTAGCTTCATATGCATCCACCATCAAGGCACCAACTCTCTCACATTTTGTGAGAGCCACACTTACATCAAACAAAAGTGGTGGGGATTTTGGTACTCATATCTTTTGGGTCTATTAGGGTTAGTAACAATTAGAACCCAAACATTTTTAATAGCAAAATTTAAATGGTTTATCCTATCAAAACAAAATTTTACAAGATAGTCTTTGCGGCTACAATGTGTATATTTGTACACTCTACCATACATGTGAGTGTGATAAGCATGGTGCGCATGTGTATGCCATAGGTATGTGCATGAGTATGTGAAATTTATTTTTTGCGATACATGAATTCCAACCTATTATGGTGAAATGTATATTGGCTCAAAGTGGAGTACAAACAATCAATTTTCTTCTTCACAATATAAATATCATTATTAATTTTGAAAGAAGAGACATGAGCATGAGAATCAACAATCTTTTTCTTTTTAAAAATGTTTTCTTTTTCTTTTAAAACAATTTTCTTTTTCAAAGAGTAATTTTCTTCCAAAACAATCTCTTTTTCTTTTTCCACAAAAATAATTTTATTTTTCACTGAATTGTTTCCCTCACAAATGTCATTTAATTTTAAAGACAAGAAAATATTCTCCTTTTTCAAAAATTCATTTTCTTTAGAAACACATTCAAATTTATTTTTAAAAAAATCTTTTTCTTATAAAACCAAATCATTTTCATTTTTCAAACTTTTGTTTTCCATTTTAATAATTTATATTTTAAGAAGTTTTTGACAAAAAAATGCAAGATCATCATATGGCATCTCAACTTCTTCATCTAGCTCAGAATCGGAATTTACCTCAAGTAGGTCATCCCCTTTAACCATGTAGCACATGTTAGATGTAGCACTTTCATCATCTGAGTCACTCCCCATGTAGTATTGTTTTTGTTTACCAAGGGAGACAAGAGTGTTCCAAACTACAAAAGTCGATTCAATGTTAAACACCCTAGATAAATAATAATCATTTAGGGTACTCTCTATAGCGTGGATGGCTTTTGTGTTAGCCACAAAATGTTTGCCATTAATAAAATATGAATCCTTAATAGTGACAAAATAGACATGATGTTGGCCCAGAGGCCCATCACTCTAGTTTTGATGATGATTAACTCATGTAGTTATAGTTTACTAATAATCTTGTGTTTAAATAGTTTCAGTGATTGACCAAGATATTAGTAGGTGTTTAGCTTCAACAAAGAAGTTTTGAGGCTAACACATCGTGATTCAAGAGCTCGTGCATCAAAATCGCATCTAGCACTCGGTTGGAGTCAAGCTCATTGGATCGAGTCGACTTGGAGAAGGAGTTCTACAAGAAGACCTTGGTTTGTTTAGTTTAGTAGTTTAGATCTTGTGTAAAGATTAGATAGTGTTGATATGCTCAAGTTCACACACACACATAAGTTTATTGGTTTTGGTTTTCAGTTTAACCGATTTTGGATTTCATGTCAAAAACATAGATTTATATATCTTATATATATATATTGAAAACACCTAGAGGGGAGGGGTGAATAGGTGATATGGCTAATCTAGAAACTAAATGCGGAAGCTAAAATAAATTTGCACAAACTTAATACAACCAACAAGTGTAGCCGAATTCCCCGTGAAGGGCTCTGGACTAACTCCTCTTGATTCCCCTAGATAAGGGTTGAGGTGCTATATGAAGCTCTTGTGGTTAAGTATAAGTGAGGCACACACAAGTAAGCCAAGCATATAAAGATGAACAATATGAAATAATGTAAGGCACAAATGCAAGCAATAAGATATGAATGAATAAAATATGCTTTGCACAAATAAAAGAGAGAGGGTTTAGAGGCAATGGATCAAACGCAAACACAAAGATATGTTCCGAGGTTCGAGCCCCTAGCTCTACGTCCCCGCCTTCACCGAGAAGGATTTCTAATCCACTATCTTGTCCACCGAGGACTCCCACCGAGGGAACCTCCACCGAGGAGGATTTGTACAACACGAGAGTACCGAACTCCTCTCTCAAACACCATCTCACAACCGAGGGGTAGGCCCGTAGCCAAACAACCACAAACACCTCTACCAAAGAGGGATACAAACCAAACTCCACCTCTCACAAGAGGGAGTAAACAACAATCTCCACCTCTACCAAAGAGGGAGCAAACACCAACCCAAATCAACAACCTCAACCTCTACCAAAGAGGGAGCAACCAACAAATGAGGGTTTACAATCTTGGAGGCTACAACAACCTCAAACAATCTCTTTTTTCACAAAACAAATGATCCTAATAGAATAGGATAGAAGATAAGCTCAAGTGTGGAAAACAAAGTGTTTTGATCAAAGAAATTCTCTTGGAAAACACCAAAATAGATATAGAAATTTCAGATCAAAACTAATTCCCAAAAACCTAATTTCTTTGAAATAAAACAAAACACTTTAAAAACAAATAGTTGAATCTTTTTGGCACTTAAACTCTTTTGAAAACTTATGTTAAACACCAAGAAGGAGACAAATTTTAGCTCTAGAAAACTTAGCCAAAATCCCAAAGAAATGGGGTTTATATAGGCCAAACAGAAAACTAGCCGTTGGCTGAATTCTCAGCCTGACACAGCTAGCGGTCGACCGCCCGGTCAACTGTCAACGGTCATAAATATGACCGTTGGAGGAACCTGATCGACCGGCCCGGTCGACCGCCCAAAAACAGAGAGCAAAGCTCTCTGGTCGGTCGACCGGTCGGTCGACCGAGCCCTGTGCCTGGCCAACGTGCACAGGTCTGTGCACGTCGGTCGACCGGTCGGTCGACCGACTCTGGAACACGGTCGACCGTCCCGGTCGACCGCCAGAGCCTGGCAGGCAGCAATTTGGGTCAGGAAAACTTGTTAAAAAATATTCTAATAAATACTTAAAAATCTTCTAAAAATCCCCAAAAATAGTTTTAACATTTTGCATTGATATATAAACATGTGATAAAAATTTTAACTCAAATATCAAGCAATTTGAACTATTTTGTGTCTTATCATTTTTACCAAAAACTAAAAACTGTATTTTACCAAACTTGTATTTTTCAACACATGAATGGGAAAGTCAAAATAAGTTTGCATAAGAAGTTTAAGCATGCATGTATAACTAGAATACATCTACTATACATATAAACCATTTAAACTTGTTTTGATCAATCTATTCATGAAGACAAATATCGGTTAAACTAAAAACCATAAAACGTGTGTGTTGTGCACTTGAGCATATCAACTATTCTTATCTTTACAAATTGATCTAAACACACTAAACTAAAACTAGGATACCTAAGTCTTCTTGACCATCTTCAATCTTCAAGCCGACTCGATTCAAAACGTGATTCACCGAGTGCAAAGGTATGATCTTGATGCTCGGGCACTGGAATCACCATGTGAAAGCTTCAAAACTCCTTGTTGAAGTTAATCACCAACTAATATCTTGGTTAATGATCTGAAACTTAAACAACACAAGATTATTAGTAAACATAACTATATGAGTTAATCATCATCAAAACTAGAGTGGAAGGCCTCTGGGCCAACAATCTCCCCCTTTTGATGATGACAAAACTCATGGAGTTATATATGCATGGATTAAAGTTAAGCTTCAAAGAAGCTCCCCCTTAACTCATGCATAAACAAATAAACATAAATATGCAATGAATATGAAACATGAAACATGCATAGATATGCATAAACAATAAAATGCTCTTGATATCAATGAAATTTTCAAAAACAAAACATGCTCTAGATACCAATTAAACTTAATATATGCAAAACATAAATATGCATATAAAACTCAACATCTTTCTCCCCTTTTTTGTCAATCATCAATAAAAGGGTAAAAGCAAACCAATAATAAATTTTTCTCCCCCTTTTTGTCTAAAACAAAAACAAAATCAAATAGGGGTTACAATCAATTGAGATATCAATTAAAAATATGTCAAGGTAGCATCTTGATACCAATTGAAAGTGAACATAGATCAATCAACAAATGATATATGCGATATACATTCATGAAGAGGAAGATGTGAAGCTTCCCTACTTAGATACATTACATGAAGGAGGGATGACAAGCCCTAATTCACATAACGTACACTATGCAATGCATAAGAGGAGATGTGAAGCTCCCCCTACACACGTGTACCACAAAAAGAAGAGTTGTCAAGCTCCTCAATACAAGATACACTCATCATGAATCTATATGTAGAAGAGATGTTAAGCTCTCCTTGCATATAGGCAATACAAAACAAAAAATTTTTTGAATATTTTCTTTAAACAAAATTTGAGATACCAATTTAAATCATTCAAATAAACATCTTGATATCAAAAGAGAGTATTTTTCTTTTTAAGCATATGATATCAATTTGAAATTTTTATTTTCTATCATAAAGTAAGGGAGTGGAAATACAAATACCAATTGAAATATGAAAATCAAATTTTCTCCCCCTTTATGAAATACAAACTAAATACATGCATAAGCTTGTTTAAGAATACCAATTGAAAACTAATCAATTGAAATATGATAGTCATTAGCAATTCAAGCTTAGCATAAACAAAATTTGTGCTCAAGATATAGGGATATAATAAGCACAAATAAAACATATATGTATGAAAAATTAGATACCAAATGAAATTGATACCATTAGAATTGAAAGCATACATACATAAACACATATGAGTATACAAGAAGATCAAAATTGATACCAGTTGAAAGAATTCAATGATACCAATTGAAACAACAATAATAGCAATTGTATACCTCATATCACAATGAAGAATACGAACTAGTTAAAATGAAAAGTTTTGTTAACTAGTACGAAATCCTTCAAGCAAGGAATAAAACAAAAAATATTTTTCATGAAAAATAAAATCCACATGATATTCAACACTCAAGTCAATAAAGCACATATAGGACTCATGAAAATAAAACATGAGCAAACAAGTAGGATGAGTGCATAATTAAAAATGTGAAGATCATGAACATGAAAGTATTCAATTAAGCTCAATATTCCTTTAAAAAATAAGAAAATCATCAAAAATTATTTAATCTTCAAGGTATATGTATGTTTTATACAAACTAAAGTATACATACATATCCAAAACACAATGAGTCCACAAAAATATATGCATGATGGCACGTGGCTCAAAGGATGTATATGTATAATCAATAGTTTGGATAAAATAGACATATACATGAAGTTTAAACATACAAATCTAAAAATGGGAATACAAGTTTGAAATGCATGAATCATCAAAATTAGACTATACTAGCACATCTAATGGGTACAAATAAGCGTTCAAGTACAAACATATATAGATTTATTTGTGGCCCACTATATGCACAAATATATACCTAGTCTTAATGAAAACTAACATTTAAACATATATTCAAATCATGAAGCATAAAACACAATATAAACCAACATGATAAACATAAACATGATCATTATGTAAATTCACATGTTATTAAACCTATGATAAACATGATAGCTAAACAAAGATGAGAACACTAAAATAATGGTCCATATTAAACATGGGTGTCTCAAAGGCTATACATGCATGTCAATGGTCTAAAAATCATGGCATTTTCATAATAATAAAACATGCTATAAATGATAAACATGGAAAGCATGCATAAATATAAATAAGGAGTTAGAGATTCGATACCAAAACCAATGAGGGTACCTCTCTAGTTCTCCAAATCAAGGTGGTCCTCCCACCAAACATCCCTTGAAAGTGATGCATCCAATTGATTTCCATGAAGCTCGGAACGCATCCACTCCAAGGTACCGATACTCTCACGTCATGCGAGAGCCCACACCTACATCAAATACCATAGGGGTGGTCTTTGGTACCCATACTCTATTGGGTCCATGAGGGTTAGTACCTTCTCTAACCCACACAAATTTATTTGCTAAATTTACATTATGTATTTTATCAAAGCAAAATTTAGTAAGGTGGCCCTTACGTCCACAATGTGTACATGTGTACACATGAGCATACAAGTGATGATGGTGTCCGTGAGGAGCATGTGTATGCCGTGTATGGTGTGCATGCAAAGATGGAACTTGTTTCTCTCGAAACAACGATTCCAAACGTGTATGGCTCTTGGCACATTGGCTCAAAGTGGAGCCCAAACAATCCATATTCTTCTTTAACAAATTTATATCTTTTTCAATGTTAGAAGAAGTGGAGCATGCAATAGGTGTGCTAGATGAAACTATCCTAGCATGGCAAACATGTGTAGACATATCATTTTTTAAAACAATATTTTTCTTTAAACAATCTTCTAAATCCTTAGAAATAGAAGCAATTTTTATTTTAAAGAATCATTTTCTTTTAAAACAAAATTAACTTTTGAAGACAAGTTTTCATTTTTCTTCAAAATAATTTCACAATCATTTTTAGATTTTAAAACTTCATTTTCTTTTAAAACAAGGTCTAGTTGAGATTTCAATGAATCCCTCTCATTAGAAACCTCTTCCTTCTCTTGCAAAACCAAGTCAAGTCTAGAAAGCAAATTTTTATTTTCATAGTTAAGTCCTAGACTTTTCTTTTTCAACAAATTATATTTTTCAATTAATTTTTCACAAACTATAGATAGTTCTTCATTCAAAGCATTTGGATCAACATAATCATCACATGAAGAACTAGCATCATTAGCATCTAATTGAGATTCTGATTGTACCTCAAGGGAGTCATTCCTTGGACCATGAAGCATTGGGACTCGGTTTCTCCACTAGACTCCTCCGGTTGGATTGGCAATTGAAGCTTGGAGGTGGTGGTGGTTGTCAACTTGTTCCACACTACAAAGCGGAATCAAGATTAGAAACAAGTATAAGATAATCTTTTGAAAGCGTGCTTCTAATAGCCTCAAGGGCTTGTGCATTAGCCCCTATATGATTGCTATTACCAAGATAGCATTTCTTGGTAGCGGCAAGATAAACATGCATGCCTAGGGTTTGTAAATAGATGGACATCCTAGTCTTTCAAACAATAATGTTGGAAGCATCAAACATAGGTGGGGTCATGAAGTCCATGGGTCCAAACCATATGTGTGCAAACAAATAAATGCAAATGCAAATGGTAGATTAGCAAACAAGGATCTCACTACTAGGATGTTAAGCCTAAGTATCAGGAGCGTAGGCTCTGATACCAATTGAAAACACCTAGAGGGGGGGTGAATAGGTGATATGGCTAATCTAGAAACTAAATGCGGAAGCTAAAACAAATTTGCACAAACTTAATACAACCAACAAGTGTAGCCGAATTCCCCGTGAAGGGCTCTGACTAACTCCTCTTGATTCCCCTAGATAAGGGTTGAGGTGCTATATGAAGCTCTTGTGGTTAAGTATAAATGAGGCACACACAAGCAAGCCAAGCATATAAAGATGAACAATATGAAATAATGCAAGGCACAAATGCAAGCAATAAGATATGAATGAATGAAAGATGCTTTGCACAAATAAAAGAGAGAGGGTTTAGAGGCAATGGATCAAACGCAAACACAAAGATATGTTCTGAGGTTCGAGCCCCTAGCTCTACGTTCCCGCCTTCACCGAGAAGGATTTCTAATCCACTATCTTGTCCACCGAGGACTCCCACCGAGGGAACCTCCACCGAGGAGGATTTGTACAACACGGGAGTACCGAACTCCTCTCTCAAACACCACCTCACAACCGAGGGGTAGGCCCGTAGCCAAACAACCACAAACACCTCTACCAAAGAGGGATACAAACTAAACTCCACCTCTCACAAGAGGGAGTAAACAACAATCTCCACCTCTACCAAAGAGGGAGCAAACACCAACCCAAATCAACAACCTCAACCTCTACCAAAGAGGGAGCAACCAACAAATGAGGGTTTACAATCTTGGAGGCTACAACAACCACAAACAATCTCTTTTTCCACAAAACAAATGATCCTAATAGAATAGGATAGAAGATAAGCTCAAGTGTGAAAAACAAAGTGTTTTGTGTTGGCCCAAGGTTACAATCACCCGTGTTTAGTGTGTTTTGATGATTACAAAACATATTAGTTATTTGTACTAATAATGTTTGTTGTTTAAGTGTATTTCAGGGTTCTAACTAAACTAGAAGGTTTCTTCCCTTAAGGAAAGTGCTTTGGACTCAAGTCAACTCAAATTGGGCTCAAGAATCAAGTTTTGAAGATCATATGGTGGAAAGCCCTCTTGAAGAACTTGTAGTACTTAGAACCAATGTAAGAAATAGATTGTTAAAGTTTGAGTTTTGGAAATTGGCTCTAGGATACACACACACATTTTTAAATACAAGTTTTCAAACTTAAAGTTTTTGTTTCTAAGTTTTTCTCATGAATATACATGACTCCAAGTTTTACAAAGACATATATCATTTTTAAATCATGTATACTCTTTTCATCATGATACTTAGATACTCTTTACTTCAAAATAATTTTTACAATAAAAAATTACAAGTCCTGCTGCTGTTTTTCTGTTTCAGGCTTGACCGGCCGACCGGCACGGTCGACCGGCGCCCGTATCAGGACGTGCACTTTTGTGCACGTCTGTCGGCCGACCGCTCGGGTCGACCGACTGAAAGCAGTTGCTCTCGGGTTTTCTGGGTCGACCGCCCGGTCGACCGCCCGAAGAAAACTGTGTTTTCTCTTAGAGGACGGTCGACCCGAGCCCAACGGCTCTTTGCCAGCAGAGCTGGCGGCCGACCGGCCCGGTCGACCGCCAGGCCTGCAAAAGCCCAACGGCTCTTTCCTCTTTTGTGCAATTCTGAAATCTGTTTTTAGACTGTTTTTTGGCAGACTCTTTCAGGGTTTTACAGATCTTTTCCAGAGCAAATAAGGTTAAAATAAATTAGTTTTAACCCTTTTCTCTCCCTATAAATGGAGGAGGAGAGTCTCTTGCAAAATACTAAGAAATATACCTAAGTTTTAAAAGAGAAGAAAAGTTTTTAAGCTCTCCATTTTCCATTCTTTCTTGAGCTTATTTTTCAGTTGTGTTCTCTAGCAAAAATATCTCTACAACTGAGTTTTCTCACTACACTTCTTAGAGCCAAAAAGTCCCTACTCAATCTATAAGGAAGTTGTAAAAGAGTGAGAGTTTGTAAGAAGTTTAGTGATCTTGTTGTGATCACTTTGGCTACTTGTGTTCATCTTGTTCTTGTGGAGACACCTCTTCGGTAGAGGTTCTTGTAAGTGGTGGAGCTCGGTGCTCGGGTCTTCGGTAGACCGTTGTAATCGTCCTCGGTGGATAGTGGAAACCCTTCATGGAGGTGAAGGCGGGGAGTAGAGCGGTGGCTCGAACCTCGAAACAAACATCTTGTGTTTGCGATTGCTTTGTGTCCATTTTGCTTTAAATTTCTCTTGCTCTCTATTGCTTTCAATTACTTGCTTGAGATCTAGTTTTCTTTCCTTGTGTTATTGCCTCTAGTTTGTGTTACTTGTGATATATCTTGTGTGCATTTCATCATTGCATATTATTCATTCTTTGTTCGATCAATTTTCATACAACAAGGTTGCATTGCGCACCTCTAACCCATTCAAGGGGAATTAGGAGGAAGGAGTTCAGAACCTCTCACGGGGTATTCGGCTCTTAGTCTTGTTTTGAGAGATCGTTGCATCATTCATCCATCTTAGTTTTAAAAAGATTGTTAGATTAGCAATTACACCTATTCACCCCCCCTCTAGGTGTTTTTCAATTGGTATCAGAGCTTGGACTCTAGGCTTTTGGCTTAACAACCTTAGAGAGATCCTAATATTGCTAATCATTTCATTCATTCACACTTAGTAAAAATGGCGGATGGAATTAAAACCCCTCCTAAGTTTGATGGACTTAACTTTCCCATATGAAGGTTAAGATGACAGTTTTCTTGCAATCTCTAGGAAGTCGAGTTGCAAAGGCCGTGACCAAACCTTTTAGTGCACCCCCCGGTGATGAATCTACTTGGTCCGAAATTGAGACTAAGGAATTTGATGCCAATGCTAGGGCTCACTATGCACTACTTCAAGCCCTCAATGATGATGACATAGCTAGAGTTATTCATTGCAAGTCCGCATATGAAATTTGGACACATTTGTTAGTTACACATGAAGGGACTTCACAAGTGAAGAGGGCTAAGATAGACCTTCTTCGGTCCCAATATGAAAACTTTTGCATGCAAGAAAATGAAACCATAGATGATATGGTTACAAAATTTACTAAGATTACTAATGGACTTTCTTCTCTAGGTGATGGTATTGACAATGACCAAAGAGTAAGAAAGATCATCCGGGCCCTTCCTCCTTCATGGGAAGTCAAAGCAACCACCTTGAAGGAACTCAATGACAAGGAGGAGATGGAGCTAATAGGTCTCATTGGGAACCTCAAAACCCATGAGATGGAGAGGAAAGCAAGGGAGGACATGGCTCCTTCCAAGAAGAAGACTATAGCCTTCAAAAGTCAATCCACACACTCCGACGAAGACGATGAAGAAGAAGATGACGAAGAGCTCTCACTTCTTGTAAAGAACGTCCGGAGGATGTATAACAAGGCTAAATTCCAAGGAAGAAGTAGATGGCAAGGAGGCAAAGAAGAAAGAAAGATTATTTGCTTCAATTGCCAAAGACCAGGACACATTGTTGCTGAGTGCCCGGATAAAGTAAAGCCCTCCACCTCAAAGAAACCCTACAAGAAGAAAGCAATGAAGGCTACATGGGATTCCGAGAGCGAATCCGAGGAGGAAATTGATATCGCCAACATGTGCTTCATGGCCAATGAAAGCACAAGCAAGGTAACCCCTTCCACTTCTCTTAATGATGAACTTTCCATGGATGAACTAGGAGAAACATTTGTAGAACTATCACATAACTATGATTTTCTTAAGAAAAAGTATTTAAAAATGAAAAAGGAAAATGAATCTCTTAATCATCAAGTTTTTACTCTTTCTAAAGAAAAAGATGAATTACTTTCCACTCTTGTTTCCACCCAAAAAGATTTTGACAAATATAAGATTTCTTGTAAAGGCAAGTCCCCACTAATTGATTCTAATGAGATTACCATGCTTAAAGAAAGAATAGACTCATTAGGAATTGTTTTAAAAAATTGTGAGTTTGATAAGAAGAAGATAGAGGCCATGTTTCCTAAGAAACAAGCCCCTAAGAAAAATGTTTACCATGCTCATGCTCATGTTCATACCACACAACCTTTACATCGTGGCAAACCCCCAAAACATGCTCACACTTCACACACACATCATGCATTCATGTATGGTAGAGTGTACTCATGTTCACATTGTGGGCGGAAAGGGCACTTAGCTAATTTTTGCTATGATAGACTAAGTACATCATGTCATAATGTTTGGGTTCGAAATACTAACTTTCAAGGACCCAAGAAAATTTGGGTACCAAAGTCAATGAATTTGTTAAATGATGTAGGTACCTTCCAAGGCCCAACGACGTAGAGGATTGTGGTATCTTGATAGTGATTGCTCAAGGCACATGACTTGGGACATCAACAACTTTGCAACCCTATCAAGATACCATGAAGGTGGCACCGTCACCTTCGGAGATGATGCCAAGGGTAAAATCATCGGTATTGGTAATGTAAAACTCGGCACATCCCCTTTAATTGAGAATGTAGTTTTAGTTGATGGCCTCAAGCATAACCTCTTGAGTGTTAGTCAACTTTGTGATAAAGGCTTTGATGTTGTTTTTGATAATGTAGTTTGTAAAGTAATTGATAGAGTTTCTAATACTTGTGTGTTTTCCGGTTTTCGTGAAAGTAATATTTATATGATAGATATGTCTAATATGTCGTGTAATATTACTTGTTTAAAAGCCCTCGATGACGACTCTTGCTTGTGGCATAGAAGATTAGGCCATATTTCATTTGACCATATATCTAGGTTAAACACAAAGGAAATGGTGAAAGGTATTCCTTGTTTGAATTTGAAAAGGATCGAGTTTGTGACGCATGTCAATTTGGGAAACAAACTAAGTCTTCTTTCAAGTCAATTAAGGATATCATGACATCACGTCCTTTGGAGCTAATCCATATGGATCTATTTGGCCCTACACAAACCAAAAGTCTAAGTGGGAATAGATTTGCATTTGTTTTGGTTGATGACTTTTCACGGTTTACTTGAGTTTTCTTTCTTGAACACAAAAATCAAGCATTTTCATATTTCCAATCTTTTAAGAAAAGAGTTGAAAAAGAAAAAGATGTTTCAATTTTAAGGATAAGAAGTGATAGAGGAGGTGAATTCATTAACCTACCCTTTACCACCTTTTGTGAAGAACATGGAATAAAGCATGAAGTTTCTTGTCCTAGAACTCCACAACAAAATGGAGTAGTTGAACGGAAAAATTGAACTTTACAAGAGATGGTTAGGACAATGCTAAGTGAATATGGTCTACCACATTATTTGTGGGCCGAGGCCGTTAATACATCATGCTATATATCAAATCATGTTTTCTTGTGTAAAAATACTTCAAAGACTTTTTTTGAAATGTACTTTTCTAGAAAACTAAATGTTTCATATTTCAAGGTTTTTGGATGCAAATGTTTTGTTTTAAATACAAAAGATAATTTAGGAAAATTTGATGCTAGATCTTATGAGGCTATTTTTGTGGGTTATTTAAATACAAGTAAGGCTTATAGAATCTTCAATAGATCATCTTTGACTATTGAGGAATCTATACATGTTAAGTTTGAAGAATCTAACTTGTTTGTTAAGAATGTTGTAGAAATAGATGCATTGGATGAAGGCTTGGAGAAAGTGACCTTGGAGGATACACCTACTATGGGAGATGAGCCAAAGGATGATGAAGGAAATGAAGCTAAAGTAGAAGAGGCTCAAGGACATGAAATTCAATCAATTGACGTGGAGCCTACTCAACAACTTCCAAAGGGTTGGAGATACAATCCTCATCATCCCAAGGACCTCGTCATAGGTGAAGTATCTAAAGGGGTAACCACTCGCTCTAAATTTCATGATTTTTGTGGACATTATGCATTTATTTCTCATGTTGAACCCAAGAACGTCCTCGAAGTCGAGGCCGATTCATATTGGTTGCTAGCCATGCAAGAGGAACTCAATCAATTTGAGCGCAACCAAGTTTGGCACCTTGTTCCTAGGCCCCACGATAGACCAACAATTGGTACGAAGTGGATCTTTAAGAACAAGTTGGATGAATCGGGTAACGTTGTTAGGAATAAAGCTAGGTTAGTTGCCCAAGGTTACACTCAAATCGAAGGAATCGATTTTGAAGAAACCTTTGCACCCGTAGCACTGCTTGAAGCCATACGGATGACACTAGCATTTGTCTCATATAAAGATTTTAAATTATTTCAAATGGATGTTAAAAGTGCTTTTCTAAATGGTTTTATTGAAGAGGAGGTGTATGTTGAACAACCCCCCGGGTTTGTTGATCCTACACATCCGGATTTTGTGTTTAAATTAGATAAAAGTCTTTATGGTTTAAAACAAGCCCCTAGGGCTTGGTATGAAAGACTTTCTTCATTTTTAATTTCAAATGGTTTTAAGAAAGGCAAAATTGACACAACCTTGTTTACAAAACATGTAGAAAATGATATTCTTATTGTGCAAATTTATGTAGATGATATTATTTTTGGGTCTACTAATGAATCACTTTGCCAAGCTTTTGAATCATGCATGAAGGAAGAATTTGAAATGTCTATGATGGGGGAACTCAACTATTTCCTTGGACTCCAAATCAAGCAAAGGAAGGATGGGATCTTCATCAATCAAGCCAAGTACACTAAGGAACTAATCAAAAGGTTCGGGCTTGAAGGATCTAAAGTGAGCAAAACTCCCATGGCAACAACTACCAAGCTTGACAAGGATGAACAAGGTAAAAGTGTAGACATTAAGCTTTATCGTAGCATGATTGGTAGTTTATTGTATTTGACGGCTAGTAGGCCGGATATTATGTTTTTCGTTTGTCTTTGTGCACGGTTTCAATCTTGTCCTAAAGAGTCTCATATAATTGCGGTTAAACGCATAATTAGATACCTTAAGGGCACTATTGAAATGGGTTTGTGGTATCCAAAAACCGGCTAATTTTCAATGACGAGTTTTTCGGATGCCGACTATGCGGGTTGTAGGGTAGATAGGAAGAGCGCAAGTGGAACATGTCAATTCTTAGGTAATTGTCTTGTATCTTGGTCTTCCAAAAAGCAAAATTCGGTAGCCCTTTCAACCGCCGAGGCGGAGTATGTTGTAGCCGGAGCTTGTTGTGCACAAGTTCTATGGATGAAACATACTCTCCTCGACTATGATTTACACTTTGATCAAGTTAAAATATTTTGTGATAATACTAGTACTATTCACATGACAAAGAATGCAAATCAACATAGTAAAACCAAACACATTGACATTAGGTATCACTTTCTTAGAGATCATTATGAGAAAGGTGATATTGATATAGACTATGTTTCTACCGATTTTCAACTTGCCGATATTTTTACTAAACCTCTAGATTATGCTAGATTTTCTTTTATTTGTGGTGAGTTGAATGTTTGCATTATGGATTCTTAAAGATAAATTTCTTTTTAATGTTTTGTTTGCTTTGTTTAACCCTTTTTGATGTATGACAAAAAGGGGGAAAAATTGTTTGTTTATGGTGTACTTTGATGTATTTGAGTTTTTGACAAAACTATGTGTTTTCAATGTCTTATGTACTTAGCTTTTCATAGCATTATTGATACATAGCATTATTTGAGGGGGAGCTTTCCAAGCTCTTCTTCCATTTTTTGTTTAAATAACTTATATGTTTTGTCATCATCAAAAAGGGGGAGATTGTTGGCCCAAGGTTACAATCACCCGTGTTTAGTGTGTTTTGATGATTACAAAACATATTAGTTATTTGTACTAATAATGTTTGTTGTTTAAGTGTATTTCAGGGTTCTAACTAAACTAGAAGGTTTCTTCCCTTAAGGAAAGTGCTTTGGACTCAAGTCAACTCAAATTGGGCTCAAGAATCAAGTTTTGAAGATCATATGGTGGAAAGCCCTCTTGAAGAACTTGTAGTACTTAGAACCAATGTAAGAAATAGATTGTTAAAGTTTGAGTTTTGGAAATTGGCTCTAGGATACACACACACATTTTTAAATACAAGTTTTCAAACTTAAAGTTTTTGTTTCTAAGTTTTTCTCATGAATATACATGACTCCAAGTTTTACAAAGACATATATCATTTTTAAATCATGTATACTCTTTTCATCATGATACTTAGATACTCTTTACTTCAAAATAATTTTTACAACAAAAAATTCCAAGTCCTGCTGCTGTTTTTCTGTTTCAGGCTTGACCGGCCGACCGGCACGGTCGACCGGCGCCCGTATCAGGACGTGCACTTTTGTGCACGTCTGTGGCCGACGGCTCGGGTCGACCGACCGAAAGCAGTTGCTCTCGGGTTTTCTGGGTCGACCGCCCGAAGAAAACTGTGTTTTCTCTTAGAGGACGGTCGACCCGACCGGTCGACCCGAGCCCAAAGGCTCTTTGCCAGCAGAGCTGGCGGCCGACCGGCCCGGTCGACCGCCAGGCCTGCAAAAGCCCAACGGCTCTTTCCTCTTTTGTGCAATTCTGAAATCTGTTTTTTAGACTGTTTTTTGGCAGACTCTTTCAGGGTTTTACAGATCTTTTCCAGAGCAAATAAGGTTAAAATAAATTAGTTTTAACCCTTTTCTCTCCCTATAAATGGAGGAGGAGAGTCTCTTGCAAAATACTAAGAAATATACCTAAGTTTTAAAAGAGAAGAAAAGTTTTTAGCTCTCCATTTTTCATTCTTTCTTGAGCTTATTTTTCAGTTGTGTTCTCTAGCAAAAATCATCTCTACAACTGAGTTTTCTCACTACACTTCTTAGAGCCAAAAAGTCCCTACTCAATCTATAAGGAAGTTGTAAAAGAGTGAGAGTTTGTAAGAAGTTTAGTGATCTTGTTGTGATCACTTTGGCTACTTGTGTTCATCTTGTTCTTGTGGAGACACCTCTTCGGTAGAGGTTCTTGTAAGTGGTGGAGCTCGGTGCTCGGGTCTTCGGTAGACCGTTGTAATCGTCCTCGGTGGATAGTGGAAACCCTTCACGGAGGTGAAGGTGGGGAGTAGAGCGGTGGCTCGAACCTCGAACCAAACATCTTGTGTTTGCGATTGCTTTGTGTCCATTTTGCTTTAAATTTCTCTTGCTCTCTATTGCTTTCAATTACTTGCTTGAGATCTAGTTTTCTTTCCTTGTGTTATTGCCTCTAGTTTGTGTTACTTGTGATATATCTTGTGTGCATTTCATCATTGCATATTATTCATTCTTTGTTCCATCAATTCTCATACAACAAGGTTGCATTGCGCACCTCTAACCCATTCAAGGGGAATTGGGAGGAAGGAGTTCAGAACCTCTCACGGGGTATTCGGCTTTAGTCTTGTTTTGAGAGATCGTTGCATCATTCATCCATCTTAGTTTTTAAAAATATTGTTAGATTAGCAATTACACCTATTCACCCCCCCTCTAGGTGTTTTTCATTTTGATCAAAGAAATTCTCTTGGGAAAACACCAAAATAGATATAGAAATTTCAGATCAAAACTAATTCCCAAAAACCTAATTTCTTTGAAATAAAACAAAACACTTTAAAAACAAATAGATGAATCTTTTTGGCACTTAAACTCTTTTGAAAACTTATTTTAAACACTAAGAAAGGAGAGAAATTTTAGCTCTAGAAAACTTAGCCAAAATCCCAAAGAAATGGGGTTTATATAGGCCAAACAGAAAACTAGCCGTTAGGCTGAATTCTCAGCATGACACAGCTGGCGGTCGACCGCCCGGTCGACTGTCAATGGTCATAAATATGACCGTTGGAGGAACTCGATCGACCGGCCCGGTCGACCGCCCAAAAACAGAGAGCAAAGCTCTCTGGTCGGTCGACCGGTCGGTCGACCGAGCCCTGTGCCTGGCCAACGTGCACAGGTCTGTGCACGTCGGTCGACCGACTCTGGAACACGGTCGACCGTCCTGGTCGACCGCCAGAGCCTGGCAGGCAGCAATTTGGGTCAGGAAAACTTGTTAAAAAATATTCTAATAAATACTTAAAAATCTTCTAAAAATCCCAAAAATAGTTTTAATATTTTGCATTGATATATAAACATGTGATAAAAATTTCAACTCAAATATCAAGCAATTTGAACTATTTTTGTGTCTTATCATTTTTACCAAAAACTAAAAACTGTATTTTACCAAACTTGTATTTTTCAACACATGAATGGGAAAGTCAAAATAAGTTTGTATAAGAAGTTTAAGCATACATGTATAAATAGAATACATCTACTATACATATAAACCATTTAAACTTGTTTTGATCAATCTATTCATGAAGACAAATATCAGTTAAACTAAAAAACCGAAAAATCATAAAACGTGTGTTGTGCACTTGAGCATATCAACTATTCTTATCTTTACAAATTGATCTAAACACACTAAACTAAAACTAGGATACCTAAGTCTTCTTGATGATCTTCAATCTTCAAGCCGACTCGATCCCAAACGTGATCCACCGAGTGCAAAGGTATGATCTTGATGCTCGGGCACTGGAATCACCATGTGAAAGCTTCAAAACTCCTTGTTGAAGCTAATCACCAACTAATATCTTGATTAATGATCTGAAACTTAAACAACACAAGATTATTAGTAAACATAACTACATGAGTTAATCATCATCAAAACTAGAGTGGAAGGCCTCTGGGCCAACATATATTGGATTCTATCCATATACAACATACTTCAAAGTTATTTCAATATCTTATTTTTGTATTTATACAAGTTTTAGAGAAAACGGTTTTTCATTTCAAAGTTTGATTTTTGAAAAATACGATTTTTGTTTAAAGGCCAAATTTCTATATCACAAAAATGGTTCAAATAGTTTGTAATATGTGTTGAATTTTAGTCAC
Organism: Agave tequilana; assembly: GCA_038442645.1. Classification (NCBI taxonomy): domain Eukaryota; kingdom Viridiplantae; phylum Streptophyta; class Magnoliopsida; order Asparagales; family Asparagaceae; genus Agave; species Agave tequilana. Next base: position 139,464 of record JAVJIF010002855.1, read on the forward strand.
ACATATTTGTAATTCAAAGATCTTATAAGAACTTATTTTTGTGAAATTTATGTGATTTTATAGGATTTAATTGAAATTAAAAAGACAAGTTTTCAACACCCAAAATCCCAGCCAGACCACACTGGTGGTCGACCGGAGCGGTCGACCGATGTGCACGAAGACGTGCACATGGCCAGCCGACTCGGCCAGTCGACAGCGCGGTCGACCGACTGAAAGCACCCCACTCTCGGGTGGGGGCCGGTCGACCGGGCGGTCGATCGGAGGCACAATGGTCATAAATATGACCGTTGCGCCAGTTGACCAGGCGGTCGACCGGAAGGGCAATTCTGCCCTTTCTGCTGCCAACGGGCAGATTTTTGTGGGGTTATAAATAGCCCCCCTCTTGAGTTATTTTTCAACAAGTTTTTAGAGAGCAATTTTTTCTATCTTTACAAGTGTTTAACAGCAAGTTTTAAAAAGAGTTTTTAGGCTAAAAGATTTTATCTTTATTTGTTTTAAAGTGTTGGAAAATTAAAGAAAAAGAAAGTCTTTGGGAGATTAGTTTTTGGATCTTTATTTCTATATCTATCTAGTATTTTTCCCAAGAGTTTTTCTCTATTGTTTTCATTCCAAACACTTTATTTTCTCACACTTGAGCTATCTCTCTATCCTATCTATTAGGATCTTATTTTTGGTGAGAAAATTGGTTTGTGGTTTGTTGAGAGCACCAAGTGTTGTAATCCTCTTTACTTTGTGTTATCCCTCTTGTGTAGAGGTGATTGTGGAGCTTGTGTTTTGGGTCTGTTGGTGTCCCTCTAAGTGTAGAGGTGATTATGGTTGGAGTGTTGGCTTTGTGCCTATCCCTCTAGTGAGAGGTGATTGTTATTCGGCTTAGTGCCCTATCCCTCTATTGAGAGGTTGATCTTGTGTGGTTTAGTGCCTTACCTCTTGTGTAGAGGTTGTTGGTTGTTTGAGAGAGGAGTTGTGTACTCCAAGTTTGTATTACCCAAAATTCTCAGTGGAGATTCCCTGTGTGGGAAGTCCTGTGTGAACGATATAGTGAAAATCCTTCTGTGTGAAGGTAGGGACGAAGAGTAGTGGCTCGAACCTCAAAACATATCTTGGTGTTTGCAATTGATCCACTATCCCTAAACTCTCTCTCTCTCTCTTTTTATACCTTGCATTATTTCATATTGTTCATATCATACATATATGTTTAGTATTGTTTGTGTGTGCCCATACTTGTGTTGAACTAAGAGAGCTTCAAATAGCACCTCAACTCTTATTTAGAGAAATTTAGAGGAGTTAGTCCAGAGCCCTCACCCGGAATTCGGCTACTGATTGAGGTTTTACCTGCACACAAGAATACAGAATTTCAGATCTAAGAATAGGATGTGCAAGGTACTCAATTCTACCGCTATAGTAAGTGGCTATGCGGGTCGTGATCCACAAGGAGGGACTAGCGATGGAAGCTTTTTTAGCAAGTTCTCTTTTAGGTTACAAAGTGTTTGAATTAGGAAGAAGATGATAGATTAAGAAGATGGAAAATAGATTATATACAAGAATTTGAATTGGGTGTTGTTGGTGTTAGTGATCTAAACTAAAGAAATAAAAGAAAAGAAAAATAACCTAAAAATTACTTACCTCTTCAGTGCTCATATACCTTTGATTCATTGCGACGACTTACCTTGTCTTTGAAGGCAATCAAGCATGGCGTATAGGATCTTCCTCATTCACGATCTACACTACGAATAAAACGGCGAGCTAAACTAACAAAGAATGGTTATTCATCACCATAGGCCATCAAGGGCACTTGCAAGGAGAAGGCAACTTCGAGGCTATTGAATTCACTTGGAAAACACATCAGAGGAAAATAAACGAAAACAAGAGTATAGAATAAACAGAAACTTCGATTCGATTCTTATAACAATGGAAGAAAAGACTTACTTACACCGATGTCACCTCAGTACAAGCTTGATCTCCTTCCTCCATGAAACTCGTCTCTCCTCTCAGTTACATAAAGAAAAAGTAAAAAATACATAAAAGAAAACAAAAAAAAATACCTAAGTTACAATCTAAAAATTTAGCCTAAGAAAAACCCTAAGTTCCCGTCTCTGGATCTGCCCTTGAGCTTCTGAGATCTGCTCTTCTTCTGTTGCTATGTAGGGGTATTTATAGGAGAAAACCAGATGATAAGAAGCGTATGAAGATAAGAGGAGCAAAATATCTCTGAATTTGAATTCTTCTTTTATCTTCAAACTTGTTTTGACTTATCCTTAGAAGTTCAAATCTGTCCTGCAACTTGTTATCATATTGATCGTCAAATATGGCTTATCTGCTGACTGAATTGAAACATTTGATCAACATAAGAGTTGTAGTCCTTCAAATATTCTTTCTAGAGCATCTTGAATCATTGTATTTGAAAATTTGTAGCAAACGTTATGATCTGAATACTAAAACGTGTACAGTCTGAATTCGAATTTTTTGAAACGATTTTTATCTTTAAACTCTTCTCCTTTTACCTTTAGCCTTGTCTTGCAAGCAACTAGGGTTGAGTAGAAGTCCATCTTATCTTATCCTTTTAGCAATTAGAAGTTCTTTCTTATCCTTCCTTTTCTTCACTTAGATTTTAAATAAAGAGTTTAAAAATCCAAGTTTAGATTAGGTTAGATAATAAGAAGCTTCTAAATTACTACAACTTTTGCACATGGGCTTGCACATGGGCTTTTTGGGCTTCTGGGCTTTATTTAGGCTTTATTCTTTTATTTAAATAATTACTCAAGGCCTGCACACATTAAATAATAAAACATTAGTAATAGTGCATAATTATAGGAATAAATAGGGAAATATGATAGTAAATGTAGTGATAAATATGCATTTTTTACTATCTATCACACCCCCACACTTATCTTTTTGCTCGTCCTCGAGTAAAAATCAAACAGAATAAGAAAATAAAAACTAATCTATCCTAACTCACTTTCGTAAGCATCACGGTTACACTTAGCATGTGCAACAAGCCGTTAAACCTCTAGGTTACCCTAGAGGACGAGTGTTGTCTCGTGAGGGTTTTCAGCGGATTACACCCACAAAATCCATAAAAAAGAAAATATTTGAAATATGTTAGAAGAGACTAAGTAGTCTATAAGTTTTGGGATTATCATTTTTATTCATTCTTAAACTTAGTCTTTATATAATAAATTGTTAACCATTTTAGGTAAGAATCAAAATTGAATTTTTGTATAGTCTTTTTCGTTACCAAAAGTCATATGCATCCTTGTGAATCTTTACTAGGAATTCTTTAACTTGGACTCTCATGCCTCTTTATTATTATTTTCTCTTTTTTTTTAATATGTATAACTCATCTAATTTTCTTTCGTGTAAGCATGAAGGCTTCTTGAGGTCCTCATACCTAACTAATTGACTATTAGATGTGTTAGTACATATATAAGTAATATTTCTTAGTTTCCTTAGGCTTTCTAATCCACCCATGTAGCGAACTTAAAGTCGGTGGCTCCCAAACTGGTTGGTTTTAGGGCACCGGGTGAGAAAACACCCCCACGGACTTAAGGATTCGAGTGAACTAGGCCACAAAACTAAGGTTTTTATTTATACAATCACCTTTAGGCGTGAATACTTATGCTTCTTGAGGCACATGTATCCAGCTTAATCAGTGAATTTCTTTTTTTATTATTATTATTTTTTTTTATTTTTTTATTTATAGGGCACAAGAGTCTTTGTCTTAGAATCCTAGATGTGTAAGTGTATTAGGTATGCACATTTCATTAAGGTAAAAATCAAGTCTAATTACTTATTCAATTTTTCCTCTTATACCTAAAAATTCAACAATCTATTTATTTTGACCAAATTTTTAGAAATCCTAATCATGATTTTCCTAATTCTTAAGACTAACTTAGATTTCTTTCAAAAGATAAGTCAAAATATTGTCCCTTTTTTCAATTTTTTTTTTGGGTATCTACCTATGTTAGTATGTTAGTAAATCCTCCCCCCATACCTATCTCATGCATTGTCCTCAATGTATGAATGAATGCATTTATGCATGAAAAAGAAGAAAGGGAAGAAAATATTACCTTAAGGTGGTGGTTCCGGTGGTGGTCTGATTGGTCCACGAAATGCGGCTCAATCGAATTTTTGTGGCGTTCGGAATAACCCACCAGAAATTTCTCTTGTGTAACCCACTAAAATGATGTATGTATGAAAAAATTTCACCCCATCTAATTTCCAAATTTCATAATTAATTTCAGAGTCAATTGTGTCAACCGCCTTGTCCCAAAATGGAGTGTGAAAAGATGGAATGATTGACTTGGACTTAAGAAGTACGGGAACGAATACCGACTCAGGAAAGTAACTTAAATCAAGTAAAGGTTCAGGAGTCGGGCTTGGTTCAAGAAGTGGGTCCAAATCAAGAAGTTGAAACTCAAGTCCACAATCATTTTCCCACAATGGAATGTGACTTAATATTGGTGATTCAAGTTCAAGAATGACAGGTGTGGGAATCAAAACTGACTCTAAAATATTACTTAAATCGGGTATCAAAACAGGAGTCAATATTGATTCGGAATTTGAACTCGACCACAAATTTGAGAATCAAGGTCACATATCTCATTGAGTTCAATTTCATAAAAATGAGAACTTACCAATTTGTCAATGGGACTTTCAAAAGTATGAAATTGGTCAAGTTCAATATGATGATCATCAATAATGTTGACTCGAGAAAATTGAAATCAGGTGAAGACATCGGAGTCATTATTGAATCAGGAAATAGAATTGAATAACCAAGTTGAGTGTCAGGATCATAGTCATTCTCAAGTTCTATTTCAAGAAATGAATAACTTGCCAAACTATCAATGTCATTTTTAAATTTGGAGTTTGGGCAAGTTCAAATGATTGTACTGAAATAGAATCTTGTTTTCCAAAGCAACGTGACTCTTCGGCTCTAACAGAATGTTTAGCGACATCATATATGGCCGAACGGTGAGAGCGTAAAGTTTGTGAAAATCACCTAGAGGGGGGTGAATAGGTGATAATGCTAATCAATGCCCAAATAAAAATTATGATGCAACAATCTCCCCAAACAAGGCTAGAAGTCAGATTCTATGAAGGGCTCTGAACTCCTTCCTCGTGATTCCTCTCGATATGAGTTGGAGGTGCACAATGCAATCTTATTGTATGGGACTTTGATTGACAAGATGAATGAAAACAAGTGAATATTGCAATGAAAATAGAGAGCAAATAATAAGAGCAATGAAAGTAAAGCAAGAGCAAGTAAATCAAACGCAAACACCGAGAATTTTTCCGAGGTTCGAGCACCCAGCTCTACGTCCCCGCCTTCCCCAGAAGGATTTCTAACCACTATAACTTCACAAAGATGTTACAAATACACCGAAGTACCCAACTCCACAATCTCAAGTACTAGTTCTCTCTTGGTGATCAAAAGACCACAAACTCTCTTTTGAAAAGTTCTCTTCCCTTACAAAATCCTTGTAGAACAATGAGTAGGATTGAAGCTCTTGTATGTAAGTGGAAAAAGAAAATGAAATCAGAGAGTTTTGAAAAACACTTCAGAAAATGAGAGAGATTTTCAGCACAAAAACCAAGAAACAAAGCTCTTTTGAATGCCTTAAACTTTTGAAACTTTTGCTAATTTTTTCTAGTAATGAACCTCTCCCTAAACACCCCTATTTATAGTAGAGGGTTAGGGTTAAAAGATAAAACTCACTTAAGGCTAATTAGGAAGTATTAGAATCAGCAAATATCATTTAAACCCCTTTTAGAAAGAAAAAGACAAAAATAAAACAACTCAGAAAAATAGCCGTTACTGTTCAAACGGCTCTCTCGGTCGACCGGTCGGTCGACCGATGTTCAAAAAATAAGAGCCGTTGCCGGCTCTCGGTCGACCGCTCGGTCGACCGAAAAATACAGAGAGCAAACGACTTACAGTCAGGTAGGTTTCGGTCGACCGCTTCGGTCGACCGTGAAACGTGCACACGGATACGCACCTGCTGCCAGAACCTCGGTCGACTGGGATGGTCGACCGACTTGACCTGATACAGGGTCGGTCGGCCGGTCGGCCGACCGGATCAGGTCAAAAGTCAAAACTTAAACGGAATTTTGAAGGGAATTTAAAATTAAACAAAGTAGTTTTGAATAGAGATATAAAACATAAAAATAAGTTTGTAGGCAGAAGATTGTATACAAAAATATTTTTGTACATATTATAGGAAATATTTTTGGAAATAAGATGTGTGCAAAAACGTGTGTGATAGAGCTTCAAACATATTCACTATTCTTTAACAAAACTATAAAACTAGAAATAAATCTAATGAAATCTTCTTGAGCAATCTTGAAGTCTTGAGCCATGCAATGCCTTACTAGAGCCTTCTCTTCTATGTTCCTTCCTTTATGTGCAAAACGCCTTCTTTGCTCCATGAACTTAGAAGTTCTTGCAATAGCCAAGCAATGGCCTCTAAATATGGTACTAACCTGAAACTTATCTTAAACAAACTAATTAGTACAAAATAGCTCTTATTTGTTTTGTTATCATCAAAACTCAAAATAAATGGAGAGTGTAACCTTTTGGGCCAACAGTTTGAACCATCATATCTATTTCATGATCACGAGCGATTTTAGCCTGAGTCATGGCTTCAAGCATCTTTTCATAGTTAATTAGTTCATCGTTTTGTTGTGATTTGACTTGAAAAGATGAAGTGGTGTTGTGACAATCGTGGTGAAATTGTGAGTCCGTCAGATTCTGTGATTGTTGCTTGGACTCACGCATCATCATGTCCAAGATTGATGGTGATTGTTGCTTGGACTCATGCATACTCATTTCCATCATTTCCAAGATTGATGGTTTTCTATTTTGAACTGGTGGAACCGAGTATGAATCTTGAAAATATTGTGGACAAGGTGGATAAGGAGGACAAGTTGGTTGAAAATTGGACTCGGGGGAGGTGAATCCCCATGGACTCTGTGAAGAGTTGAAATTGTTGTGGAAATTATGGTCATAAGATGGGGGGCATGGGTTATATTCATTCGGATAAGACCACTCCGGCACACTAGGTTGGTCAAAGTTAAGATATGCCGGGTTGGTAATATCCGAAAAAGAGGTTGGTGTGTAATATGAATTAAAATTGGAAAATTGTTGTTATAAGCCATATCACACAATACCAAAAAAAAAACAAACAAATAAGCAAACAAAGGAAAAATAAAAAAAATTCTAAACTAAGTTAGGGTAGACCTATGACCTAGACAACTCCTAACTGGTTAGACTGTCCACGGGAGGTATAATGCAGACTTTGACCTCAAGTTAATCAGCCAGGTCAGGGCAAGATTAGTGGGAGGTTTCCGTCAAAGACGTTCCTTAATTAAATAACCACCAATCTTCGGGCTTTCGGCCCTCAATCCCCTTCCTAGACACTGATTTGGCAAGAGTCAAATTCTAACACCGTTCCCCCTTAGGATAATCTCCTAATTGAGTCCGAGATGTCCCTAAGGCCAACGTCTACTCATTTTTTAGTTAGGCTTGGGTTAGTGAGTGAGGAGATTGTTTGTGGGCTAAGGGAGGGTAATGACTTCCCCACCTTATCTTATTTATAGGACAAACCCTTAAGTCAATTTGGTGCACGTGTAAAGCAATAGACAAATATTCACTCAAAAGCAGTAAATCAGCCAAGGGTGCTTCCTAGTCTATATGCAATGCGAACGTACCTTTCTCCAGCACTCTTCAACAGAAATTAAAAAATTAAATAGACACGTGCCTAAGATGCAAGAGTCTAAAATTTTTTTATTTTTTATTTTTCAACAAATGGGTTACTGTTAATTAATTAGCAGTGTGCAGGGTGATTACAGAGAAAAATTAACAGAACAGCAAGTCTAACTTTAACTTTCCAGTAACATGTAGAAAACTTAGTGAGTAGTTCACTACTCAGGCCGCGGAAACGCGGTAATTGTCGCGCAAATGCGGCTCTGTAGTAGGCTCTGCTGCTCTGCCTTCGAGGGCAGAGGCACAGAGTTGCTATATGTCCTTTGCTGCTGTTAGGTTTCCTGTTCTCCGAACCTGCAAACAAAAAAGAATAATAAATAAATCAATAATTAGTTTTTTGTTAGAGAATAACTTACCGTCCCTCCCCGGCAACGGCGCCAAAATTTGATTGAGGTTTTACCTACACACAAGAATACAGAATTTCAGATCTAAGAATAGGATGTGCAAGGTACTCAATTCTACCGCTATAGCAAGTGGCTATGCGGGTCGTGATCCACAGGGAGGGACTAGCGATGGAAGCTTTTTTAGCAAGTTCTCTTTTAGGTTACAAAGTGTTTGAATTAGGAAGAAGATGGTAGATTAAGAAGATGGAAAATAGATTATATACAAGAATTTGAATTGGGTGTTGTTGGTGTTAGTGATCTAAACTAAAGAAATAAAAGAAAAGAAAATTAACCTAAAAATTACTTACCTCTTCAGTGCTCATATACCTTGGATTCATTGCGACGACTTACCTTGTCTTTGAAGGCAATCAAGCATGGCGTATAGGATCTTCCTCATTCACGATCTACACTACGAATAAAAGGGCGAGCTAAACTAACAAAGAATGGTTATTCATCATCATAGGCCATCAAGGGCACTTGCAAGGAGAAGGCAACTTCGAGGCTATTGAATTCACTTGGAAAACACATCAGAGAAAAATAAACGAAAACAAGAGTATAGAATAAACAGAAACTTCGATTCGATTCTTATAACAATGGAAGAAAAGACTTACTTACACCGATGTCACCTCAGTACAAGCTTGATCTCCTTCCTCCATGAAACTCGTCTCTCCTCTCAGTTACATAAAGAAAAAGTAAAAAATACATAAAAGAAAACAAAAAAAATACTTAAGTTACAATCTAAAAATTTAGCCTAAGAAAAACCCTAAGTTCCCGTCTCTGGATCTGCCCTTGAGCTTCTGAGATCTGCTCTTCCTCTGTTACTATGCAGGGGTATTTATAGGAGAAAACCAGAGGATAAGAAGCGTATGAAGATAAGAGGAACAAAATATCTCTGAATTTGAATTCTTCTTTTATCTTCAAACTTGTTTTGACTTATCCTTAGAAGTTCAAATCTGTCCTGCAACTTGTTATCATGTTAATCGCCGAATATGGCTTATCTGCTGACTGAATTAGAAAGTTTGATCAACATAAGAGTTGTAGTCCTTCAAGTCTTCTTTCTAGATCATCTTGAATCATCGGATTTGAATATTTGTAGCAAAAGTTATGATCTGAATACTAAAACGTGTACAGTCTGAATCCGAATTTTTTGAAACGATTTTTATCTTTAAACTCTTCTCCTTTTATCTTTAGACTTGTCTTGCAAGCAACTAGGGTTGAGTAGAAGTCCATCTTATCTTATCCTTTTAGCAATTAGAAGTTCTTTCTTATCCTTCCTTTTCTTCACTTAGATTTTAAATAAAGAGTTTAAAAATCCAAGTTTAGATTAGTTTAGATAATAAGAAGCTTCTAAATCAAACAGAATAAGAAAAGAAAAACTAATCTATCCTAACTCACTTTCGTAGGCATCATGGTTGCATTTAGCATGTGTAACAAGTCGTTAAACCTCTAGGTTACCCTAGAGAACGAGTGTTATCTCGTGAGGGTTTTCAGCGGATTACACCCACAAAATCCATAAAAAGGAAAATATTTGAAATATGTTTGAAGAGACTAAGTAGTCTATAAGTTTTAGGATTATCATTTTTATTCATTCTTAAACTTAGTCTTTATATAATAAATTGTTATCCATTTTAGGTAAGAATCAAAATTGAATTTTTGTATAGTCTTTTTCGTTACCAAAAGTCATATGCATCCTTGTGAATCTTTATTAGGAATTCTTTAACTTGGACTCTCATGCCTCTTTATTATTATTTTCTCTTTTTTTTTAATATGTATAACTCATCTAATTTTCTTTCGTGTAAGCATGAAGGCTTCTTGAGGTCCTCATACCTAACTAATTGACTATTAGATGTGTTAGTACATATATAAGTAATATTTCTTAGTTTTCTTAGGCTTTCTAATCTACCCATGTAGCGAACTTAAAGTCGGTGGCTCCCAAACTGGTTGGTTTTAGGGCACCGGGTGAGAAAAACACCCCCACGGACTTAAGGATTCGAGTGAACTAGGCCACAAAACTAAGATTTTTATTTATACAATCACCTTTAGGCGTGAATACTTATGCTTCTTAAGGCACATGTATCCAGCTTAATCAGTGAATTTCTTTTTTTTATTATTATTATTTTTTTATTTTTTTATTTATAGGGCACAAGAGTCTTTGTCTTAGAATCCTAGATGTGTAAGTGTATTAGGTATGTACATTTCATTAAAATAAAAATCAAGTCTAATTACTTATTCAATTTTTCTTCTTATACCTAAAAATTCAACAATTTATTTATTTTGACCAAATTTTTAGAAATCCTAATCATGATTTTCCTAATTCTTATGACTAACTTAGATTTCTTTCAAAAGATAAGTCAAAATATTGTCCCTTTTATTCAATTTTTTTTTTTGGGTATCTACCTATGTTAGTATGTTAGTAAATCCTCCCCCATACCTATCTCATGCATTGTCCTCAATGTATGAATGAATGCATTTATGCATGAAAAAGAAGAAAGGGAAGGAAAATATTACCTTAAGGTGGTGGTTCTGGTGGTGGTCTGATTGGTCCACGAAATGCGGCCCAATCGAATTTTTGTGACGTTCGGAGTAACCCACCAGAAATTTCTCTTGTGTAACCCACTAAAATGATGTATGTATGAAAAAATTTCACCCCATCTAATTTCCAAATTCCATAATTAATTTCAGAGTCAATTGTGTCAACCGCCTTGTCCCAAAATGGAGTGTGAAAAGATGGAATGATTGACTTGGACTTAAGAAGTACGGGAACGAATACCGACTCAGGAAAGTAACTTAAATCAAGTAAAGGTTCAGGAGTCGGGCTTGGTTCAAGAAGTGGGTCCAAATCAAGAAGTTGAAACTCAAGTCCACAATCATTTTCCCACAATGGAATGTGACTTAATATTGGTGATTCAAGTTCAAGAATGACAGGTGTGGGAATCAAAACTGACTCTAAAATATTACTTAAATCGGGTAACAAAACAGGAGTCAATATTGATTCGGGAATTTGAACTCGACCACAAATTTGAGAATCAAGGTCACATATCTCATTGAGTTCAATTTCATAAAAATGAGAACTTGCCAATTTGTCAATGGGACTTTCAAAAGTATGAAATTGGTCAATTTCAATATGGTGATCATCAATGATGGGTGATTCAATTTCATTATGAATTGGCACAGGATCCAATGTTGACTCGAGAAAATTGAAATCAGGTGAAGACACCGGAGTCATTATTGACTCAGGAAATAGAATTGAATAACCAAGTTGAGGGTCAGGATCATAGTCATTCTCAAGTTCTATTTCAAGAAATGAATAACTTGCCAAACTATCAATGTCATTTTCAAAATTTGGAGTTTGGGCAAGTTCAAATGATTGTACTGAAATAGAATCTTGTTTTCCAAAGCAACGTGACTCTTCGGCTCTAACAGAATGGTTAGCGACATCAGAAATGGCCGAACGGTGAGAGCGTAAAGTTTGAACCATCATATCTATTTCATGATCACGAGCGATTCTAGCCTGAGTCATGGCTTCAAGCATCTTTTCATAGTTGATTAGTTCATCGTTTTGTTGTGATTGGACTTGAAAAGATGAAGTGGTGTTGTGACAATCGTGGTGAAATTGTGAGTCTGTCAGATTCTGTGATTGTTGCTTGGACTCACGCATCATCATGTCCAAGATTAATGGTGATTGTTGCTTGGACTCATGCATACTCATTTCCATCATTTCCAAGATTGATGGTTTTCTATTTTGAACTGGTGGAACCGAGTATGAATCTTGGAAATATTATGGACAAGGTGGATAAGGAGGACAAGTTGGTTGAAAATTGGACTCGAGGGAGGCGAATCCCCATGGACTCTGTGAAGAGTTGAAATTGTTGTGGAAATTATGGTCATAAGATGGGGGGCATGGGTTATATTCATTCGGATAAGACCACTCCGGCACACTAGGTTGGTCAAAGTTATGATATGCCGGGTTGGTAATATCCGAAAAAGAGTTTGGTGTGAAATATGGATTAAAATTGGAAAAATTGTTGTTATAAGCCATATCACACAATACAAAAAAAAACAAATAAGCAAACAAAGGAAAAACAAAAAAAAATTCTAAACTAAGTTAGGGTAGACCTATGACCTAGACAACTCCTAACTGGTTAGACTGTCCACGGGAGGTATAATGCAGACTTTGACCACAAGTTAATCAGCCAGGTCAGGGCAAGATTGGCGGGAGGTTTTCCGTCAAAGACGTTCCCTAATTAAATAACCACCAATCTTCGGGCTTTCGGCTCTCAATCCCCTTCCTAGACACTGATTTGGCAAGAGTCAAATTCTAACACCGTTCCCCCTTAGGATAATCTCCTAATTGAGTCCGAGATGTCCCTAAGGCCAACGTCTACTCATTTTTTAGTTAGGCTTGGGTTAGTGAGTGAGGAGATTGTTTGTGGGCTAAGAGAGGGTAATGACTTCTCCACCTTATCTTATTTATAGGACAAGCCCTTAAGTCAATTTGGTGCACGTGTAAAGCAATAGACAAATATTCACTCAAAAGCAGTAAATCAGCCAAGGGTGCTTCATAGTCTATATGCAATGCGAACGTACCTTGTCTCCAGCACTCTTCAACAGAAATTAAAAAATTAAATAGACACGTGCCTAAGATGCAAGAGTCTAAAATTTTTTTATTTTTTATTTTTCAACAAATGGGTTACTGTTAATTAATTAGCAGTGTGCAGGGTGATTACAGAGAAAAATTAACAGAACAGCAAGTCTAACTTTAACTTTCCAGCAACCTGCAGAAAACTTAGTGAGTAGTTCACTACTCAGGCCGCGGAAACGCGGCAATTGTCGCGCAAACGCAGCTCTATAGGAGGCTCTGCTGCTCTGCCTTCGAGGGCAGAGGCACAGAGTTGCTATATGTCCTTTGCTGCTGTTAGGTTTCATGTTCTCCGAACCTGCAAACAAAAAAGAATAATAAATAAATCAATAATTAGTTTTTTGTTAGAGAATAACTTACCGTCTCTCCCCGGCAACGGCGCCAAAATTTGATTGAGGTTTTACCTGCACACAAGAATACAGAATTTCAGATCTAAGAATAGGATGTGCAAGGTACTCAATTCTACCGCTATAGCAAGTGGCTATGCGGGTCGTGATCCACAGGGAGGGACTAGTGATGGAAGCTTTTTTAACAAGTTCTCTTTTAGGTTACAAAGTGTTTGAATTAGGAAGAAGATGGTAGATTAAGAAGATGGAAAATAGATTACATACAAGAATTTGAATTGGGTGTTGTTGGTGTTAGTGATCTAAACTAAAGAAATAAAAGAAAAGAAAAATAACCTAAAAATTACTTACCTCTTCAGTGCTCATATACCTTGGATTCATTGCGATGACTTACCTTGTCTTTGAAGGCAATCAAGCATGGCGTATAGGATTTTCCTCATTCACGATCTACACTACGAATAAAAGGGCGAGCTAAACTAACAAAGAATGGTTATTCATCACCATAGGCCATCAAGGGCACTTGCAAGGAGAAGGCAACTTTGAGGCTATTGAATTCACTTGGAAAACACATCAGAGAAAAATAAACGAAACAAGAGTAAAGAATAAACAGAAACTTCGATTCGATTCTTATAACAATGGAAGAAAAGACTTACTTACACCGATGTCACCTCAGTACAAGCTTGATCTCCTTCCTCCATGAAACTCGTCTTTCCTCTCAGTTACATAAAGAAAAAGTAAAAAATACATAAAAAAAACAAAAAAAAATACTTAAGTTACAATCTAAAAATTTAGCCTAAGAAAAACCCTAAGTTCCCGTCTCTGGATCTGCCTATGAGCTTCTGAGATCTGCTCTTCCTCTGTTGCTATGCAGGGGTATTTATAGGAGAAAAGCAGAGGATAAGAAGCGTATGAAGATAAGAGGAGCAAAATATCTCAGAATTTAAATTCTTCTTTTATCTTCAAACTTGTTTTGACTTATCCTTAGAAGTTCAAATCTGTCCTGCAACTTGTTATCATGTTGATAGCCGAATATGGCTTATCTGCTGACTGAATTGGAAAGTTTGATCAACATAAGAGTTGTAGTCCTTCAAGTCTTCTTTCTAGATCATGTTGAATCATCGGATTTGAATATTTGTAAAAAAAGTTATGATCTGAATACTAAAACGTGTACAGTCTGAATCCGAATTTTTGAAATGATTTTTATCTTTAAACTCTTCTCCTTTTATCTTTAGCCTTTTCTTGCAAGCAACTAGGGTTGAGTAGAAGTTCATCTTATCTTATCCTTTTAGCAATTAGAAGTTCTTTCTTATCCTTCCTTTTCTTCACTTAGATTTTAAATAAAGAGTTTAAAAATCCAAGTTTAGATTAGTTTAGATAATAAGAAGCTTCTAAATCAAACAGAATAAGAAAAGAAAAACTAATCTATCCTAACTTTCATAAGCATCACGGTTGCACTTAGCATGTGTAACAAGTCGTTAAACCTCTAGGTTACCCTAGAGGACGAGTGTTGTCTCGTGAGGGTTTTCAGCGGATTACACCCACAAAATCCATAAAAAGGAAAATATTTGAAATATGTTTGAAGAGACTAAGTAGTCTATAAGTTTTAGGATTATCATTTTTATTCATTCTTAAACTTAGTCTTTATATAATAAATTGTTATCCATTTTAGGTAAGAATCAAAATTGAATTTTTGTATAGTCTTTTTCGTTACCAAAAGTCATATGCATCCTTGTGAATCTTTACTAGGAATTCTTTAACTTGGACTCTCATGCCTCTTTATTATTATTTTCTCTCTTTTTTTTAATATGTATAACTCATCTAATTTTCTTTCGTGTAAGCATGAAGGCTTCTTGAGGTCCTCATACCTAACTAATTGACTATTAGATGTGTTAGTACATATATAAGTATTATTTCTTAGTTTCCTTAGGCTTTCTAATCCACCCATGTAGCGAACTTAAAGTCGGTGGCTCCCAAACTGGTTGATTTTAGGGACCGGGTGAGAAAATACCCCCACGGACTTAAGGATTCGAGTGAACTAGGCCACAAAACTAAGGTTTTTATTTATACAATCACCTTTAGGCGTGAATACTTATGCTTCTTGAGGCACATGTACCCAGCTTAATCAGTGAATTTTTTTTTTTATTATTATTATTATTTTTATTTTTTATTTAAAGGGCACAAGAGTCTTTGCCTTAGAATCCTAGATGTGTAAGTGTATTAGGTATGTACATTTCATTAAAATAAAAATCAAGTCTAATTACTTATTCAATTTTTCTTCTTATACCTAAAAATTCAACAATTTATTTATTTTGACCAAATTTTTAGAAATCCTAATCATGATTTTCCTAATTCTTAAGACTAACTTAGATTTCTTTCAAAAGATAAGTCAAAATATTGTGCCTTTTTTTCAATTTTTTTATTTTTGGGTATCTACCTATGTTAGTATGTTAGTAAGTCCTCCCCCCATACCTATCTCATGCATTGTCCTCAATGTATGAATGAATGCATTTATGCATGAAAAAGAAGAAAGGGAAGGAAAATATTACCTTAAGTGGTGGTTCTGGTGGTGGTCTGATTGGTCCACGAAATGCGGCCCAATCGAATTTTGTGGCGTTCGGAGTAACCCACCAGAAATTTCTCTTGTATAACCCACTAAAATGATGTATGTATGAAAAAATTCACCCCATCTAATTTTCAAATTCTATAATTAATTTCAGAGTCAATTGTGTCAACCGCCTTGTCCCAAAATGGAGTGTGAAAAGATGGAATGATTGACTTGGACTTAAGAAGTACGGGAACGAAACCGACTCAGGAAAGTAACTTAAATCAAGTAAAGGTTCAAGAGTCGGGCTTGGTTCAAGAAGTGGGTCCAAATCAAGAAGTTGAAACTCAAGTCCACAATCATTTTCCCACAATGGAATGTGACTTAATATTGGTGATTCAAGTTCAAGAATGACAGGTGTGGGAATCAAAACTGACTCTAAAATATTACTTAAATCGGGTAACATAACGGAGTCAGTATTGATTCGGGAATTTGAACTCGACCACAAATTTGAGAATCAAGGTCACATATCTCATTGAGTTCAATTTCATAAAAATGAGAACTTGCCAATTTGTCAATGGGACTTTCAAAAGTATGAAATTGGTCAATTTCAATATGGTGATCATCAATGATGGGTGTTTCAATTTCATTATGAATTGGCACAGGATCCAATATTGACTCGAGAAAATTGAAATCAGGTGAAGACACCGGAGTCATTATTGACTCAGGAAATAGAATTGAATAACCAAGTTGAGGGTCAGGATCATAGTCATTCTCAAGTTCTATTTCAAGAAATGAATAACTTGCCAAACTATCAATGTCATTTTCAAAATTTGGAGTTTGGGCAAGTTCAAATGATTGTACTGAAATAGAATCTTATTTTCCAAAGCAACGTGACTCTTCGGCTCTAACAGAATGGTTAGCGACATCAGAAATGGCTGAACGGTGAGAGCGTAAAGTTTGAACCATCATATCTATTTCATGATCACGAGCGATTCTAGCCTGAGTCATGGCTTCAAGCATCTTTTCATAGATGATTAGTTCATCGTTTTGTTGTGATTGGACTTGAAAAGATGAAGTGGTGTTGTGACAATCGTGGTGAAATTGTGAGTCCGTCAGATTCTGTGATTGTTGCTTGGACTCACGCATCATCATGTCCAAGATTGATGGTGATTGTTGCTTGGACTCATGCATACTCATTTCCATCATTTTCAAGATTGATGGTTTTCTATTTTGAACTAGTGAAACCGAGTATGAATCCTGGAAATATTGTGGACAAGGTGGATAAGGAGGACAAGTTGGTTGAAAATTGGACTCGAGGGAGGCGAATCCCCATGGACTCTGTGAAGAGTTGAAATTGTTGTGGAAATTATGGTCATAAGATGGGGGGCATGGGTTATATTTATTCGGATAAGACCACTCCGGCACACTAGATTGGTCAAAGTTATGATATGCCGGGTTGGTAATATCTGAAAAAGAGGTTGGTGTGTAATCTGGATTAAAATTGGAAAAATTGTTCTTATAAGCCATATCACACAATACAAACAAAAAACAAACAAATAAGCAAACAAAGGAAAAACAAAAAAAATTCTAAACTAAGTTAGGGTAGACCTATGACCTAGACGACTCCTAACTGGTTAGACTGTCCACGGGAGGTATAATGCAGACTTTGACCACAAGTTAATCAGCCAGGTCAGGGCAAGATGGTGTTAGGTTTTTCGTCAAAGACGTTCCTTAATTAAATAACCACCAATCTTCGGGCTTTCGGCCCTCAATCCCCTTCCTAGACACTGATTTGGCAAGAGTCAAATTCTAACACCGTTCCCCCTTAGGATAATCTCCTAATTGAGTCCGAGATGTTCCTAAGGCCAACGTCTACTCATTTTTTAGTTAGGCTTGGGTTAGTGAGTGAGGATATTGTTTGTGGGCTAAGGGAGGGCAATGACTTCCCCACCTTATCTTATTTATAGGACAAGCCCTTAAGTCAATTTGGTGCACGTGTAAAGCAATAGACAAATATTCACTCGAAAGCAGTAAATCAACCAAGGGTGCTTCCTAGTCTATATGCAATGCGAACGTACCTTGTCTCCAGCACTCTTCAACAGAAATTAAAAAATTAAATAGACACGTGCCTAAGATGCAAGAGTCTAAAATTTTTATATATTTTTATTTCAACAAATGGGTTATTGTTAATTAATTAGCAGTGTTATAGGTGATTACAGAGAAAAATTAACAGAACAGCAAGTCTAACTTTAACTTTCCAGCAACCTGCAGAAAACAGTGAGTAGTTTACTACTCAAGCCGCGGAAACGCGGCAATTGTCGCGCAAAGGCGGCTCTGTAGTAGGCTCTGCTGCTCTGCCTTTGAGGGCAGAGGCACAGAGTTGCTATATGTCCTTTGCTGCTGTTAGGTTTCCTGTTCTCCGAACCTGCAAACAAAAAAGAATAATAAATAAATCAATAATTAGTTTATTTTTGTTAGAGAATAACTTATCGTCCCTCCCCGGCAACGGCGCCAAAATTTGATTGAGGTTTTACCTGCACACAAGAATACAGAATTTCAGATCTAAGAATAGGATGTGCAAGGTACTCAATTCTACCGCTATAGCAAGTGACTATGCGGGTCGTGATCCACAGGGAGGGACTAGCGATGGAAGCTTTTTTTAGCTAGTTCTTTTTAGGTTACAAAGTGTTTGAATTAGAAGAAGATGGTAGATTAAGAAGATGGAAAATAGATATTATACAAGAATTTGAATTGGGTGTTGTTGGTGTTAGTGATCTAAACTAAAGAAATAAAAGAAAAGAAAAATAACCTAAAAATTACTAACCTCTTCAGTGCTCATATACCTTGGATTCATTGCGACGACTTACATGTCTTTGAAGGCAATCAAGCATGGCGTATAGGATCTTCCTCATTCACGATCTACACTACGAATAAAAGGGCGAGCTAAACTAACAAAGAATGGTTATTCATCACCATAGGCCATCAAGGGCACTTGCAAGGAGAAGGCAACTTCGAGGCTATTGAATTCACTTGAAAAACACATCAGAGAAAAATAAACGAAAACAAGAGTAAAGAATAAACAGAAACTTCGATTCGATTCTTATAACAATGGAAGAAAAGACTTACTTACACCGATGTCACCTCAGTACAAGCTTGATCTCCTTCCTCCATGAAACTCGTCTCTCCTCTCAGTTACATAAAGAAAAAGTAAAAAATACATAAAAGAAAACAAAAAAAATACCTAAGTTACAATCTAAAAATTTAGCCTAAGAAAAACCCTAAGTTCCCCTCTCTGGATCTGCCCTTGAGCGAAAAACCCTAAGTTCCCCTCTCTGGATCTGCCCTTGAGCTTCTGAGATCTGCTCTTCCTCTGTTACTATGCAGGGGTATTTATAGGAGAAAATCAGAGGATAAAAAGCGTATGAAGATAAGAGGAACAAAATATCTTTGAATTTGAATTCTTCTTTTATCTTCAAACTTGTTTTGACTTATCCTTAGAAGTTCAAGTCTGTCCTGCAACTTGTATCATGTTGATCGCCGAATATGTCTTATCTGCTGACTGACTGGAAAGTTTGATCAACATAAGAGTTGTAGTCCTTCAAGTCTTCTTTCTATATCATCTTGAATCATCGGATATGAATATCTGTAGCAAATGTTATGTTCTGAATACTAAAACGTGTACAGTCTGAATCCGAATTTTTTGAAACGATTTTATCTTAAACTCTTCTCCTTTTATATTTAGCCTTGTCTTGCAAGCAACTAGGGTTGAGTAGAAGTCCATCTCATCTTATCCTTTTAGCAATTAGAAGTTCTTTCTTATCCTTCCTTTTCTTCACTTAGATTTTAAATAAAGAGTTTAAAAATCCAATTTAGATTAGGTTAGATAATAAGAAGCTTCTAAATTACTACAACTTTTGCACATGGGCTTGCACATGGGCTTTTTGGGCTTCTGGGCTTTATTTAGGCTTTATTCTTTTATTTAAATAATTACTCAAGGCCTGCACACATTAAATAATAAAACATTAGTAATAGTGCATAATTATAGGAATAAATAGGGAAATATGATAGTAAATGTAGTGATAAATATGCATTTTTTACTACCTATCACACCCCCACACTTATCTTTTTGCTCGTCCTCGAGTAAAAATCAAACAGAATAAGAAAAGAAAAACTAATCTATCCTAACTCACTTTCGTAGGCATCACACGGTTGCACTTAGCATGTGCAACAAGCCGTTAAACCTCTAGGTTACCCTAGAGGACGAGTATTGTCTCGTGAGGGTTTTCAGCGGATTACACCCACAAAATCCATAAAAAGGAAAATATTTGAAATATGTTTGAAGAGACTAAGTAGTCTATAAGTTTTAGGATTATCATTTTTATTCATTCTTAAACTTAGTCTTTATATAATAAATTGTTATCCATTTTAGGTAAGAATCAAAATTGAATTTTTGTATGGTCTTTTTCGTTACCAAAAGTTATATGCATCCTTGTGAATCTTACTATGAATTCTTTAACTTGGACTCTCATGCCTCTTTATTATTATTTTCTCTTTTTTTTTAATATGTAACTCATCTAATTTTCTTTCGTGTAAGCATGAAGGCTTCTTGAGGTCCTCATACCTACTAATTGACTATTAGATGTGTTAGTACATATATAAGTAATATTTCTTAGTTTCCTTAGGCTTTCTAATCCACCCATGTAGCGAACTTAAAGTCAGTGGCTCCCAAACTGGTTGGTTTTAGGGCACCGGGTGAGAAAACACCCCCACGGACTTAAGGATTCGAGTGAACTAGGCCACAAAACTAAGGTTTTTATTTATACAATCACCTTTAGGCGTGAATACTTATGCTTCTTGAGGCACATGTATCCAGCTTAATCAGTGAATTTATTTTTTTATTATTATTATTATTTTTATTTTTTTATTTATAGGGCACAAGAGTCTTTGTCTTAGAATCCTAGATGTGTAAGTGTATTAGGTATGCACATTTTCATTAAAAAATCAAGTCTAATTACTTATTCAATTTTTCCTCTTATACCTAAAAATTCAACAATTTATTTATTTTGACCAAATTTTAGAAATCCTAATCATGATTTTCCTAATTCTTAAGACTAACTTAGATTTCTTTCAAAAGATAAGTCAAAATATTGTCCCTTTTTTTCAATTTTTTTTTTTTTGGGTATCTTAGTAAATCCTCCCCCATACATATCTCATGCATTGTCCTCAATGTATGAATGAATGCATTTATGCATGAAAAAGAAGAAAGGGAACGAAAATATTACCTTAAGGTGGTGGTTCCGGTGGTGGTCTGATTGGTCCACGAAATGCGGCCCAATCGAATTTTTGTGTGCGTTCGGAGTAACCCACCAGAAATTTCTCTTGTATAACCCACTAAAATGATGTATGTATGAAAAAATTTCACCCCATCTAATTTCCAAATTCCATAATTAATTTCAGAGTCAATTGTGTCAACCGCCTTGTCCCAAAATGGAGTGTGAAAAGATGGAATGATTGACTTGGACTTAAGAAGTATGGGAACGAATACCGACTCAGGAAAGTAACTTAAATCAAGTAAAGTTCAGGAGTCGGACTTGGTTCAAGAAGTGGGTCAAATCAAGAAGTTGAAACTCAAGTCCACAATCATTTTCCCACAATAGAATGTGACTTAATATTGGTGATTCAAGTTCAAGAATGACAGGTGTGGGAATCAAAACTGACTCTAAAATATTACTTAAATCGGGTAACAAAACAGGAGTCAATATTGATTCGGGAATTTGAACTCGACCACAAATTTGAGAATCAAGGTCACATATCTCATTGAGTCAATTTCATAAAAATGAGAACTTGCCAATTTGTCAATGGGACTTTCAAAGTATGAAATTGGTCAAGTTCAATATGATGATCATCAATGATGGGTGATTCAATTTCATTATAAATTGGCACAGGATCCAATGTTGACTCGAGAAAATTGAAATCAGGTGAAGACACCGGAGTCATTATTGAATCAGAAAATAGAATTGAATAACCAAGTTGAGGGTTGGGATCATAGTCATTCTCAAGTTCTATTTCAAGAAATGAATAACTTGCCAAACTATCAATGTCATTTTCAAATTTGGAGTTTGGGCAAGTTCAAATGATTGTACTGAAATAGAATCTTGTTTTCCAAAGCAACGTGACTCTTCGGCTCAAACAGAATGGTTAGCGACATCAGAATGGCCGAACGGTGAGAGCGTAAAGTTTGAACCATCATATCTATTTCATGATCACGAGCGATTCTAGCCTGAGTCATGGCTTCAAGCATCTTTTCATAGTTGATTAGTTCATCGTTTTGTTGTGATTGGACTTGAAAAGATGAAGTGGTGTTGTGACAATCGTGGTGAAATTGTGAGTCCGTCAGATTCTGTGATTGTTGCTTGGACTCACGCATCATCATGTCCAAGATTGATGGTGATTGTTGCTTGGACTCATGCATACTCATTCCATCATTTTCAAGATTGATAGTTTTCTATTTTGAACTGGTGAAACCGAGTATGAATCCTGGAAATATTGTGGACAAGGTGGATAAGGAGGACAAGTTGGTTGAAAATTGGACCTCGGGGAGGCGAATCCCCATGGACTCTGTAAAGAGTTAAAATTGTTATGAAAATTATGGTCATAAGATGGGGGGCATGGGTTATATTCATTCGGATAAGACCACTCCGGCACACTAGGTTGGTCAAAGTTATGATATGCCGGGTTGGTAATATCCGAAAAAGAGGTTGGTGTGTAATATAGATTAAAATTGGAAAAATTGTTGTTATAAGCCATATCACACAATACAAACAAAAAACAAACAAATAAGCAACAAAGGAAAAACAAAAAAAATTCTAAACTAAGTTAGGGTAGACCTATGACCTAGACGACTCCTAACTGGTTAGACTGTCCACGGGAGGTATAATGCAGACTTTGACCACAAGTTAATCAGCCAGGTAAGGGCAAGATTGGTGGGAGGTTTTCCTTCAAAGTCGTTCCTTAATTAAATAACCACTAATCTTCGGGCTTTCGGCCTTCAATCCCCTTCCTAGACACTGATTTGGCAAGAGTCAAATTCTAACACCGTTCCCCCTTAGGATAATCTCCTAATTGAGTCCGAGATGTCTCTAAGGCCACGTCTACTCATTTTTTAGTTAGGCTTGGGTTAGTGAGTGAGGAGATTGTTTGTGGGCTAAGGGAGGGTAATGACTTCCCCACCTTATCTTATTTATAGGACAAGCCCTTAAGTCAATTTGGTGCACGTGTAAAGCAATAGACAAATATTCACTCAAAAGCAGTAAATCAGCCAAGGGTGCTTCCTAGTCTATATGCAATGCGAACGTACCTTATCTCCAGCACTCTTCAACAGAAATTAAAAAATTAAATAGACACGTGCCTAAGATGCAAGAGTCTAAAATTTTTTTATTTTTTTATTTTTCAACAAATGGGTTACTGTTAATTAATTAGGAGTGTTCAGGGTGATTACAGAGAAAAATTAACAGAACAGCAAGTCTAACTTTAACTTTCTAGCAACCTACAGAAAACTTAGTGAGTAGTTCACTACTCAGGCCGCGGAAACGCGGCAATTGTCTCGCAAACGCGGCACTATAGTAGGCTCTGCTGCTCTGCCTTCGAGAGCAGAGACACAGAGTTGCTATATATCCTTTGCTGCTGTTAGGTTTCCTGTTCTCCGAACCTGCAAACAAAAAAGAATAATAAATTAATCAATAATTAGTTTTTTTTGTTAGAGAATAACTTACCGTCCCTCCCCGGCAACGGCGCCAAAATTTGATTGAGGTTTTACCTGCACACAAGAATACAAAATTTCAGATCTAAGAATAGGATGTGCAAGGTACTCAATTCTACCGCTATAGCAAGTGACTATGCGGGTCGTGATCCACAGGGAGGGACTAGCGATGGAAGCTTTTTTAGCTAGTTCTCTTTTAGGTTACAAAGTGTTTGAATTAGGAAGAAGATGGTAGATTAAGAAGATGGAAAATAGATTATATACAAGAATTTGAATTGGGTGTTGTTGGTGTTAGTGATCTAAACTAAAGAAATAAAAGAAAAGAAAATTAACCTAAAAATTACTTACCTCTTAGTGCTCATATATCTTGGATTCATTGCGACGACTTACCTTGTCTTTGAAGGCAATCAAGCATGGCGTATAGGATCTTCCTCATTCACGATCTACACTACGAATAAAAGGGCGAGCTAAACTATCAAAGAATGGTTATTCATCACCATAGGCCATCAAGGGCACTTGCAAGGAGAAGGCAACTTCGAGGCTATTGAATTCACTTGGAAAACACATCAGAGGAAAATAAACGAAAACAAGAGTAAAGAATAAACAGAAACTTCGATTCGATTCTTATAACAATGGAAGAAAAGACTTACTTACACCGATGTCACCTCAGTACAAGCTTGATCTCCTTCCTCCATGAAACTCGTCTCTCCTCTCAGTTACATAAAGAAAAAGTAAAAAATACATAAAAGAAAACAAAAAAAAATACCTAAGTTACAATCTAAAAATTTAGCCTAAGAAAAACCCTAAGTTCCCGTCTCTGGATCTGCCCTTGAGCTTCTGAGATCTGCTCTTCCTCTGTTACTATGCAGGGGTATTTATACAAGAAAACCAGAGGATAAGAAGCGTATGAAGGTAAGAGGAGCAAAATATCTCTGAATTTGAATTCTTCTTTTATCTTCAAACTTGTTTTGACTTATCCTTAGAAGTTCAAATCTGTCCTGCAACTTGTTATCATATTGATCATCAAATATGGCTTATCTGCTGACTGAATTGGAAAGTTTGATCAACAAAAGATTATAGTCCTTCAAGTCTTCTTTCTAGAGCATCTTGAATCATCGAATTTGAATATATGTAGCAAAAGTTATGATCTGAATACTAAAACGTGTACAGTCTGAATCCGAATTTTTTGAAACGATTTTTATCTTTAAACTCTTCTCCTTTTATCTTTAGCCTTGTCTTGCAAGCAACTAGGGTTGAGTAGAAGTCCATCTCATCTTATCCTTTTAGCAATTAGAAGTTATTTCTTATCCTTCCTTTTCTTCACTTAGATTTTAAATAAAGAGTTTAAAATCTAAGTTTAGATTAGGTTAGATAATAAGAAGCTTCTAAATTACTACAACTTTTGCACATGGGCTTGCACATGGGCTTTTTGGGCTTCTGGGCTTTATTTAGGCTTTATTCTTTTATTTAAATAATTACTCAAGGCCTGCACACATTAAATAATAAAACATTAGTAATAGTGCATAATTATAGGAATAAATAGGGAAATATGATAGTAAATATAGTGATAAATATGCATTTTTTACTACCTATCAGCTACACTCTTTGGTTACACTAAGTGTGTTGTAATTAGTTTTTAATTTCGCATCATTTATCATTAGATTAGCCATACACCTATTCACCCCCCTCTGGGTGTATTCTTCAATTGGTATCAGAGCCTACGCTCCTGATTTAGGTTTAACCACCTAGGAGTGAGATCTTGATTAGCTAATCTAATATTGCATTTGCACACATATAGTTTATACACTCATAGACTTCATGACCCCTCCTATGTTTGATGTTTCTAACATCGATGTATGGAAACTTAAGATGAGTATATACCTAAAAACCCTAGCATTGATATATTCATCCTATAGGAGTGTTATTGTGAGAGTGTTTATTGGTGATCAAAGTGTTTAGATCACCAAGAGTTCTTTCTTGTACTTTGAGGAGGCGGACGCGTGTGTTCGCGGTGTTTTCGAGTTCGTGTGTGAACTCGGTGTTTGAGGTGCGACCTCGGCGAGCTAGTGGGCTTGTGGTGTGTACGGGACTGAGAGTCCAAGGAGTTCAAGTGTGAACTCATCTTGTAGGTGTTGCGGCACCGAGTGATCCGGTGGGATCGGTTTTTAGTGGAAATCCTTCATAGTGTTGAGGGCGGGGACGTAGAGCAAGTGTGCTCGAACCTCGAAACAAATCTCCCGTGTTTGCGATTGCTCACTCTCTATCTCTTACTCTTGTTTATATCTTGCATGCTTTATTGCTTTCATCTTTTATGCTTGATATATATTGTGAGCTTAATTGTTATATGCTTGGGGATTGTTTGTTAACACTTGTATTCAACCAAGAGAGCCAACGCGGCACCTCAACTCTTATTTAGAGGAATCTTGAGGAGTTAGTCTAGAGCCCTTCACGGGGAATCCGGCTACACTATTGTGTTATACTTGGTGTTTAGCTTAATAAGTTTTTAATTCCGCATTATTGACTATTAGATTAGCTCATCACCTATTCACCCCCCCTCTAGGTGATTTACAATTGGTATCAGAGCCACGTGCTCTTGATTTGGGTCATACAACCTAGAGTTAAAGATCTTCATTTTATAGCTAATCACAAAATTTGTACACACACCATGGACTTCATGACACCTCCCACCTTTGACATCCTTAACATCCAAACTTAGAAGGTTAAGATGTCTTTGTACCTCAAAGCCCTAGGTATTAATGTTTATTTTATCACTATTAAAGATTCTTATTGTTTAAATGGCAAAAATATTGAGGCTAATGCAAAAGCCCTACATGTTTTAAGGTCTACCCTAAATGATGTTTATTTATTTAGGGTTGCTAATCTTGATTCGGCTTTTATAGTATGGAACACAATTTTCTCCCTTAGTGAAAAGAACAATACTATGCGGGGAGCGATTCGGATGTTGGAAGTGACACCTCCAACGTGTGCTAATGGTCCAAGGGGATAACCCCCTTGAGGTAACTACTGAATCCGAGGTAGAAGAGGATGTTGAAATGCCATATAATGAACTAGCATCATTTTGTCAACAATTCTTAGAAAAATATGAATTGCTTAAGAATGATAATAAGAAAATGAAAAATAAATTTGATTGCATGTTAAAAGAGAATGATTCCTTTAAACAAAAAGTTGCATGCATTGGAAAAGAAAATGAAAGTTTGAAAAATGAAAATGTTTCCTTGATGTCTAAATTAAATGATCTTTGTGAAGGAAACACTAATTTTAAAAATAAAATTATTTTGGTGGAAAAACAAAAAGAAGTTGCTTTAATGAAAACACTTCTTTAAAAAGAAAAATGGTTGAAAAAGAAAAAGTAAATGTTTCTAAAAAGAAAAGAATAATGATTCTCTATCTCAGCATACCTTACATGCCACCATTAATCAAAATGAGATTAATGTTTTGAAAAATAAAATAAATTGTTTGAGCTCAACTTTGAGCACATGTGCATTTAATCACTTTATATTGGAGTCTTTGTTTTCAACAAAACAAGCTCCACATGTTCATGCACATCATCCACATCATGCATATGCACACTTTGCACGCCATGACCACACCCACACTCATATGCATTCTAGAGTGTACAAATGTATACATTGTGGCCGCAAAAGCCATTTAGCAAAATTTTGTTATGATAAGATAAATGCTATGAATTTTGCTAACAAAAATATTTGGGTTCCTTATAAGACTAACCCACATGAACCCAAAAGAAAATGGGTACCAAAATCCCCACCTTGTGTTTTTGATGTAGGTGCGGGCTCTCACAAAACGTGAGAGGGATGGTGCCTTGATGGTGGATGCACATGGACATGATGGACATACTTTTGATGCACCGCTATCAAGGAGGCTTGGTGGGACAACCACCATGTTTTGGAGAATTAGAGCATAGTTCTTTGGTTTAGTAACTATCTCTAAAACTCCTAAGTTTATTTACATGCTTGTTCATATATGATATTTTTAGCATGTTCATATTTTATTTATTTTGTGCTTCATGTGGTAAATACTAGTTTAAATGTAGTTTTTATTAAAATTTGGATATATATATGTACAAGTAGTGAGCAACAAATTGATTCATATATGTTTGCACTTCATTGATCATTTGTATTCACTATATGCACATGTTGTAGGCTGTCTAAAAATGACTAACAGACCAGCCATTAAAGAAGCAGTCTCAAGCTCTAGACGCGAGGAAGCGAGGCCCGCGTCTCAGCATTAAGACGCGTTGGCTCTACACCCGCGTCTCAACGTCCAGACGCGTCGGCCCAAAGCCCGCGTCTCGACATCAAGGCGCGTCGGCCCGACGCCCGCACCTCAGCGTCCAGACGTGAAGGCCCGAAGCTCGCGTCTCAGCATTAAGGCGCGTTGGCTCGACGCCCGCGTCTCAACTTCAAGGCGCGTTCGGCCCAACCCGCGTCTCAGTTGCAACTGCCCTGATTGCGGGGCAGTCACCGCGCATGTAGCGGGTAGTGGCCCTCATTCGGGAGTGTTTTCAGGAGGCACCTTCACCCCCTGAGACCCCTATAAATAGCCTTGTTTGCTATGAGGGAAAAGAGAAGTTTTTTGATAAGATCGAAGCTTTGGAAAGGTCGAGAATTAAGAAGGTCAAGGCATCATCAAGATCGATCGAATCCAGGCAAGAGGATCATCAAGAGGGAAGCACGACTTCAACAACAGACAGAGGGAGGAGACTCTTCAGCGAGCTTACTGAGTACTAGCCGCTCTTCGCCTACCTCCTCTTTGAGAGTTTTGGTAGACGGAGCTGAGTTACTCTTTCTACCGACCGAAGAGAAGACCCCCGACGGTCCAGGACGGTCATCTGGTCAACGGAGAACAAGATTCACTCTCCATCGCCACACGAAGAACCCAGCCTTAAACAAAGGGAAGATTCAGACATCCTCCCTCCCTTGTAACTGGAAAAGAAGGAAGAGTAGTTCTTTTGGTTGTAATCGTTTCGCTTGAATCAAGGAAATCTTTTACAGCTAAAACCACTTTCTCCGACCACCAAATTTTCCGGCGCGTACAAGAGATGGCGACTCCGCTGGGGACTACCTTCGTTACTGACGAGCGCACCGTGGTGCAAGATGACGTTCTCCGTAAGGGGAAAATGGTCGAATCCCTCGTCGTCGAGTTCGACCAGGCGAAGTATGAAGAGTTCCTCTCTTCTGGCTCCAAGAGCCCAAAGACCCGCGTCTGCCGCAGGGTCTCAAGTGGACAGCCCCCTGAAGCCCAATCTGAGGCTCTGTCGGGTGCTCCTGCTGCCCACTGTGCCAAGTTTGGTTCACGCGCCGACGCCTCCCAGAAGGCCCGCGTAACCTCAGATACCTCTACTGCGATCAACCGCGTCGCGCAGAGCACACGCGCCAACGCCTCTCTGAAGGCTCGCGTGGTCCCCGGCACATCTACTGGTGTGATCGACCGTGTCGCACAGAACGCCCGCGTCAGCGTCTCTCAGGAGACCCGCGTGGCAAACACCCCTGGTTCTACAAACCAGGAAGTTGTTGGCTTCTCTCTTCCTCCACGGCGCAATCGGAATGCCGAGCGTCGACAGAGAAGACGCGCGCGTCAACACTCGGTCGGAACCGTTGGTTTTCTGACTGGGGTTGAACGCAGCGTACGATCCGATGCCTTGCCCGCACCTCGTCCAGTGCGAGAGGTCCGTGTTTGGCGACCCAAACGCGAGACTCCCCAAGTTGAGCCTTCTGAAGACCAACTTGCCAAACGCCAAAGCGAAGCTTCTGCGTCTTGTCAAACACAGGAAGCACGCGCCCATAGGCGTGGGGCCCAGCAGCCCACTCTCTCCCAAGTCTCTCTGCTCCAACGCAGTAGACAGCAACGCGAAAGTCGCGTCTCATATCAACAGAGACGCCAGACGCGCGTGACGCAGCCGCGACGCAACAGCCGCGTTTCTGAAACCTGTGTCCAGGCTGAACAGCACATGACTGTCTCCCGTCGTCGACGTTGCGAGACCAGTCTCTTTAATCCCCCTCCCACAGATTTGAGGGATTATTTGACAAGGAAAAGGAGTGCCAATCAGACCACTTCTCCATGCTGCTGTCAACAGCTCATCCAGATGCTCTCTGGATGCCATTGCGAGTCAGGCGTGCACCAGCCGTCTTTAATTAGACAGCTGACCCTGATTCCCCCGTCAGCCAAAAGAAGACGCTCCCACAGGAGGAGAACCTTCTCAGATGTTGAATACCCGGAGCTTACTGCAAACATGACTAGCAGAAGCAAGGGAAAACAACTAATGGACAACTCAGAGGAATCTGACTCTGAGCCAGAGGGGGTGTATCAACACACTCGCACCCGGACAGGGGCCATTCCCCCAATTGACTATAATGCCTTAGCCCGCGGCATTAGAATGGGTGGTTCTCACTCCGCTATAGTGGAGTCGCAGGCTTCAAACTCTTCCGTCGAGAAGGAGGCTTCCGCCTACATGGCCGACACTCCTGTGGAGACGACCAGGCGTTTAGAACAGACGCAGAAGCACCAGATGGATATAATCGCCTCTCAACAGAGATCCATTGACTCCCTCAAGCATATGCTTGAGAAATTGCTTGAAGAAAGAGCGAGATCTCCTCCTAGACGACCGAAGGGGAAAGGGAGAAAGGGAGGAAGCCCACCCTCCGAATCTTCTGACGAGACACGACGATCTACCTCGGATGTGTCCAAGCCCTCGTCGCAGACAAGAAGCGACCAAGACCAGGAGAAGACTCATGCTAAGAGGGTGAGTCAATTGGAACGACGCCTCGAGGCCCTTGCCAATCGCAAGGACCTCCAAGAAGCAGGAGTGGTCCGGCCCTATCCGGCTGAGTGGGACTTAGTTCCATACCCTCCTAAGTTCAAGGCTCCAACCCTCCAAGCATTCGACGGGAAGGGGTCACCCAACCAGCACATCTACTATTTCAAATCCCAGACCGGGAATGTGGTAGATAACGATGCCATCCTGGCACGCCTATTCATTGGCACCCTAAAAGGGTTGGCCTTTGAATGGTTTATGAAGCTCCCGGAAGGTTCCATCAAGAACTGGGGCGACTTGGAGAAGCTGTTTCTAACACGCTTCTTCGAAGATGATTCGGAGGTCACAATGCCTACCCTTTTAGCTACAAAACAGCGAAAGGGAGAGTCCGTCAAGTCTTTCGTAGAAAGATTTCGGAACATGGCACTCCGATGTCCAAGCGGCATGACCCAGGCCACCCTGGTGGAAACATGTCGCCATAATCTCCAAACCTCACTCCTTGCTCAAATAGGAGTTGCTGAAAGCCGCACCTGGAAACAATTAGTCCAGCAAGGTGAACAGGCTGAGGAGATTGTCGCCCGCGTCAGAGCGGAAGAAGGCAAGCCCAGGCCAGAGAGGTCGACAAGGCGTGCACCAGACACCTCCCTCCAGACGAAGCGGAAGGATAATTTGGCGACGGAGACCAAATCTCCCACCAAACCTCAACAGGCAGGGCAAGTGGCTCTTCAAGCCAGCCACGCCCCAACAAGCAGTATTCCTTCAAGGAGGAACACGTCGATTCGCTCTTCAAGCTACTCAACAAGAGCAATCGACTGAAGCTCCCTGAAATTAGGCGCCCGGAGGAAGTCGGCAAGACCGACAATCCCACCTACTGCTTATACCACAGGATGCTCGGACATCCTACCAAAAGCTGCTACGTCTTTAAGGACATCCTTCAAGCTCTGATTGACGCGGAGGTATTAAAACTCCGACCGGAGCAGAAGAAGATGACGGCCAACATGACGTCGATTCTCCAGTTTGGGACACGACCCCCGACACCCGTGGGGGTGATCTCTGTCCCGAAAGGAGAACTGAGGGTGGTCAACACAGACCCTCATCAGCAGCGGGAGAAAGGCTTGGTACCCATCCCTACACCTCGAGGGGAAATCATGTGGGTCCACCCTGACCTCGTCGACGAGCAACAATGGACGACTGTGACCAACAGGAAGTCCAAAGGCAAAGGGAAGGCTTCATCTTGCCATGTGATATGCGCTTCCTCCCGAGAAGCGGACACTGATGTTCCCTCGCTGACTGACTCAGAAGAGGAAACAATAGTCCTGGCCGCAGAGCCCAGCCAACCTACGGCGGGGACCCGTTCAGGACAGGCATACTTGAAGCAGTACGGCGAGACAGCAGCGGCTTCTCCGCAACCAGCCGTAGAACCAGCCAAGCCCTCCACGAAACCACCTGTGGAGAAACAGAAAGAAACCCGGTTTTCTCGGGCTCTTCTAAAAGGTGCAGCAGAAGGATCCTCGACACCTTACCGCTTCGACGTCTTGGCTCAACTAGCCAACATCCCGGCACGCATCACCTTGTATGAACTCCTGAGGCTATCAAAGTCAACCAGAGAGGCTCTACAAGAAGCTTTGGCAAACGCTGAGGTCTTCATGACTCGTGTGCCAAGGGAGGAAGATGTAGAGGATTGCCTCCACGCCTCCCCAAATGCTCCCTGCATCACCTTCACAACAGACGACATGCAGGTTAAAGGGAAGCATGACCGACCCCTATACTTCACAGGGTATATTGGGTCATCCGAGGTGAACCGCATCCAGGTAGACCCAGGGTCTGCGCTAAGCATCATACCTCGCCGGGTTATGCAGTTTCTAGGCATTCCTACCCATCGTCTGAGCCCTACCCAGACGACTATTTACGGGTTCAATGCCAACAGCTCCCGCCCAATGGGGAAGATCAAGCTCAAATGCCAGATCGGGAGCCTCAAGTCGGAAGTGACGTGTTACGTCATTGACGCGGACACTTCCTACAACCTGTTGCTGGGACGACCATGGATTCACCGCAATTCCATCGTTCCCTCTACTCTCCACCAAGTCATGAAATACATTGACGAGAGTGGACAGGTCCGAACGTTGATTGCCGAAAGGCATCCGTTTAAAGGGGTTGAAAATTATTTCACGGACTCCCTCTTATATCAGGATCCGGAGGAGACTAATGAAACCCCACAACCAGAGGAGCCAGACTCTGGTAATGAAGCTGACATTGAGCCTGAGAAAGAAGAGTGCCTGTGGGAGTTGGAACCACCTGTAAAAAGCACTAATAAGCTCGATGTTGATACCACCGACGATGCAGGCGGTTGGTATATTAATGAAGATTTAGATTTCGCGTATTTCCCTGCGTATGAGTCTGATTCAATACCGTCGGATACTAGTACCGACGTAGATGAGGATGTCTGGTCGGCAATGGATGCTTTGACATCATTGCATGTACCAATAAAATCATCCTTCGGGACATACCAAGATAATGGTGACGCGCAAGAGTCTGTATTCATGGTTCCAGCCAGACGAAAAGGCCAAAGACCAATACTTTTTGGGCGAATCGCGTCTGAACCAATGCCCCACGAAGAATCGGAAGGTGAGGATGAATCCCCTCAGTTCGATCATTATGAACCGAAACGCTCAAGATGATGAAGCGCATGGGGTATGATCTAACCAACAGGCCTGGGTTGAACTTCGGAAAAGGAAGAAGAACACTGCTTCGATCCTTTGTACCGAAAGGGAAAACCCCTGATTACTATCATCAGACGCGCCGGGGGTTGGGCTATATATCAACCCCAGTGCCATCAGCCTCTGATTCGGAGAGACTGTCAAGTCATGACTGCTCATCAGACACGTCGTCGTGGGAATCAGATGTCAGTGTCGGCAACATCTTCAAAGGGCTTTCAGTAAACATGGTTTCGACAAGCCATATGGAGGATGAAGATGAAGAAATGATCCAATCTGATACAGACCCTTGGATCAGACATTTGAATGCTCTTTGGGACATCCGCTTTGAACAGCGTGAGCCACCCACAGAAGACAAGGTTGTTCAAGTCAACCTAGGAGATGAAGCCAATCCTAAACCCATCTTCATAAGTGACGGCCTGTCACCTTCGGAGAAGAAGGATTTAATATCTCTTGTACAAGAGTATATAGATGTCTTCGCCTGGAATTATGAGGACATGCCTGGACTTGATCCTCAAGTGGCTATGCATCGCCTCAACATCAATCCGGACATGAAGCCTGTTAAACAACAGCAGCGACGGTTCCGTCCAGAGATAATGGAGGCAATTCAATCAGAAGTTAGAAAGCTCATCGATTCCGGCTTCATCCGGGAAGAACAACATCCCGACTGGGTAGCCAACATCGTCCCCGTCGCCAAGAAGAACGGGAAGATCCGGATCTGCATCGACTTCCGTGATCTAAACGAGGCCTGCCCCAAAGACGAATTCTCATTGCCAATCACAGATGTCATGATTGACAATACTTGTGGATTCGAGCGAATGTCCTTTATGGACGGGTTCTCAGGATATAATCAAATCAAGATGTATCCCGATGACGAAAAGCACACCTCCTTCAGGACACCTCTAGGGGTATATTGCTACACCGTCATGCCCTTCGGTCTGAAAAAATGCGGGGGCAACCTACCAAAGGGCCATGAATGCCATTTTCCATCGGCAGATACGCAAAACGGTGGAATGTTATGTCGACGACATCGCGGTGAAAAGCCGCACTAAAGGTGATCACATAGCAGACCTGAGGGTGGTCTTCGACATCATGCGGGCTCATCAATTGAAGATGAACCCCACCAAGTCCTTCCTGGGGGTAGCCAGTGGCAAATTCCTAGGGTTTGTTGTGACTTCCACAGGAATCCATTTGGATCCGGAGAAAGTCCGTGCTATCCAAGAGATGCAACCCCCAGAAGCCTCAAGGAGCTCAGAGGATTACAAGGACGATTGGCATACATCCGCAGATTCATTTCAAATCTCTCCGGGAGATGCCAACCCTTCGCTAAGCTGATGAAGAAGGGCGTTTCGTTCATTTGGGACGACGCTTGCCAGCAAGCATTTGAGGAGATCAAGCACTACCTCACCCAACCACCAGTCCTGGCAGCTCCGGTATCCGGAAAGCCTTTCCTGGTGTACGTCCGATCAATGGATCATTCTTTGGGAGCTCTACTAGCTCAGAATGATGACCAGGGGCGAGAACAAGCAATCTACTACCTAAGTAGAACGATGATCGGAGCCGAACATCGGTATAACCCGATCGAGAAGGAATGTTTGGCACTGGTGTTCGCCATTCAGAAAATGCGACACTATCTGGTGGGCCAAACCATAAATGTCATATCCAAAGTCAACCCCCTGAGGTTACTTATGACAAAGCCTTCTTCACTAAATGGCCGGCTGGCAAAATGGGCCATATTGCTATCACAATATGAGATGCATTTTCTGCCACAAAAGGCTATTAAGGGACAAGCGGTGGCGGACTTCTTAGCTGAACACCCAGATCCCAGGGCAGCCAAACTCTACGAGGATCTCCCAGATGAGGTCGCCGAAGTCTGCCTAGCTCAGACATCGTTCGAAAGTCAAGTATGGCAACTTTTCTTCGACGGTGCATCAAGGGCAAGCCCGAAGGGACACACAGTAGCGGGGGTAGGAGTGGTACTCGTCTCCCCACAAAATTACGTGATTCCCCGAGCTATCTCGTTAACCGAGCCCTGTTCCAACAATGTGGCGGAATACAACGCTCTTTTGATTGGGATGCAATTCGCCGATGAGATTGGCGTTAAAAATCTCGAGGCATACGGTGATTCTAAACTCATCGTCAGCCAAGTTCGCGGAGAGTATGAGGTCAGGCATGAAGATCTAGTACCCTACTACAACGCGACAATCCACATGGCCGAGAGGTTTTCAAACTTCTACATCGACCATGTACCGCGCAAGCAAAATGCGCATGCAGATGCACTTGCATCCTTGCTGCCT
This sequence comes from Agave tequilana, assembly GCA_038442645.1. Lineage (NCBI taxonomy): Eukaryota > Viridiplantae > Streptophyta > Magnoliopsida > Asparagales > Asparagaceae > Agave > Agave tequilana. The sequence goes on from JAVJIF010002855.1 coordinate 174,700, forward strand.
CCTTAGCTCTTCCAGCCGGAGCAATGGAGAAGGTATTCGTCTATAGCCACGACCTATACTGCCCAAAAAGTCCCCTCGGAGACTACCAGAGGTCAACGGGAGATCGTCGCGGTAAGGAAACACTTGAAGTGTCAACCGATCCAGAGCTTAAAGACTGGCGATTCCCCTACATTGATTTTGTCTTATACGGCATCTTGCCCGAAGACACCAGGGAGGCGGCTGCCATCCGAAGGAAAGCCTCCAAATTCTACTACAATGCGATTTCGCGAACATTGTATCGTAGATCGCATGACGGGATCTTGCTCCGGTGCCTCTCATCAAAAGAAGCCCACGAAGTGTTGAAAGAAGCCCACGATGGTACGTGTGGAGCTCATCAACCTGGCCCGAAGCTGGCAAACCGACTCCAAAGATTGGGTTACTACTGGCCCAAGATGGTTGCCGATGCTGTTGCCTATGCCAAAAGATGTCACGCCTGTCAAATACATGGCGATTTCATCCATCAAGCACCAGGATACCTCCACTCTACGACCTCTACCTGGCCGTTCGAAATGTGGGGGATGGACGTGGTTGGCCCTATCAGCCCACCATCATCGAAAGGACATCGGTTCATTCTAGCGATAACCGATTACTTCTCAAAGTGGGCCGAAGCTATCCCTTTGAAAGAGGTGAAATCTTCTAACGTGATCAAGTTCGTGAAACATCACGTTATTTACCGGTTCGGTGTGCCTCGGCGGATTGTCCATGACAATGGACCCCAGTTCATCAGCCAGGCTTTTCAGAGATTCTGCGCCAAGTTCAGAATCCAGAGTGTGTCATCAACGGCATACTATCCGCCCGCTAACGGCCTCGCAGAAGCTTTCAATAAGACTATTGGCAAGCTTCTCAAGAAATTCGTCTCGAAAAGTCAACGAGACTGGGACGATAAGTTGGGCGAATGCTTATGGGCCTATCGCACGACTGTGCGAACCCCAACTAAAGCCACGCCATTTTCCTTGGTGTACGGATGCGAAGCCGTCCTTCCACTGGAAATCCAAATTCCATCTCTTCGCGTCGCCTTGACAGCGGAAATGACAACAGAGGAGAAGCATCGACAGCGACTCCAAGAATTGGAAGCCTTGGACGACAAGCGTCTGCAGGCCCAACAACAAATCGAGCTTTACCAAGCTCGTATCACCAGAGCCTTCAACAAGAAAGTCAAATCCCGAACTTTCAAGAAAGGCGACCTCGTCTTAGCCGTCCGAAGACCCATGGTCATGACGCACAAGACGAAAGGAAAATTCCAACCCAAATGGGAAGGACCGTTTGTAGTAGAGTCAGTCTACTCAAATGGATCGTATCGCCTCATAACCTCAAATGGCGATACACTCATGATGCCAATCAATGGCAAATTCCTGAAGAAATACTATCCCTAGATGGCATTCTTCCACCGATCAAGTTAAAAATACACCTCTGATCGGAAACATCCAACGCCTCCGACGGCTAAAGATAGAGGAAAATGTTGGCTTTTAAGTCCAACATAAGTCTTCGACAACTCATCATGCTGAGGGGAATAGCATGGCTAGCCCAACTCAAACGGTAGTTGGTAAAGGCATGACAAACCCGTTGACAGCTGAGGATTTGCTAAAAATCCTAAGGGACACGTTCCCATTTGATCCGACGCCTCCGACGGCTAAGGATAGAGGAAAATGTTGGCTTTTAAGTCCAACATAAGTCTTCGACAACTCATCATGCTGAGGGGAATAGCATGGCTAGCCCAACTCAAACGGTAGTTGGTAAAGGCATCTCAAATCCGTTGATAGCTGAGGGTTTGCTAAAAATCCTAAGTGGACTTGATTCCACTCTTCCCTCCAAAAATCCCTTACCAATTCTCATCCATAGAATGGTAGGACCACAAAATGCAATCATTACTATGTTAACACTATACCTCTGGTAATGAATACTCTTTGTCGAGTATAAACCTTGCTTGTTAACTCTGCATAGAGTAACAAACTCTCAAATTTGCCAAGTTAACACTATACCTCTGGCACTTCAAATTCCACTTGTCAATTCTCATCAATAGAATGACAGGTCCTCAAATTGCTCCTATCGCAAGCAAATTCTTGTCAAGTTAATATCACACCTCTGACAAAACTACTGTTTAAAGTTAACATTACACCTCTAAGCGGTACCTCGAGTGCCTGTCAAGTTAATATCACACCTCTGACAGTCACCTTTCTTCAGACTTCCATATCGAAGCTGAAATGGACGATGCCAAGTTAACACTACACTTCTAGCATCCGAGTCATTGCTAAGTTCAACAATACACCTATGGCTATGACCTTTCCTCGACTTCCTTGTCCAAGCCGAGACGGACGATGCCAAGTTAACACTACACTTCTAGCATCCGAGTCATTGCTAAGTTCAACAATACACCTATGGCTATGACCTTTCCTCGACTTCTTTAAGCCGAGACGACCAATGCCAAGTTCAACATTACACCTCTAGCATTACTATCACTGTTAAGTTAAACATCACACCTATGACAGTGACACCCTCAGTTTTCCCAAATAAAACTGAGATGCTGATGAGTTAGGTTAATATCACACCTCTAACTCACATCCTTGTCAAGTTAACATTACACTTCTGACAAGACTACTTCTAAACCGTTAAGTTAATATCACACCTCTAACGGTAAAAATCTTACTAGATTCCCCACGAGTCTAGTTTCATTTGATATTCTCCCCAACCGAGTATCAAATTCATTTTGGAGGCAGTGTTGGTTAACATTACACCAATAAACAATGCTTCCATCAAAATCCCCAGCTGATCTTAAATCAAGTTAATCCCAAATCCTTGATAAAAGTTCACCTTCTCTGGGGGTACGCACTCCACTTGTCACTTTCTTTTATAAAGTGGCAGGTCCACCAAAATCATTCTTTTGCTTCTAAAACAAAACATTCAAGACAACAGAAAGAGGCAAAAAGAAAAGTGTCACTTTTATTGATATTCAAGCATATGAAAGTGATACAAAATGCTCTCTTATACAATAAGATTGAGTGTTACAATTAAGGAGTACAAAGAAGTCCCTCTCTCTCTCAGAGGCCGTACTCACTCCTTGAAACCGCATCTGATCCCAGGTGCACAATTGGAACCGATTGCGCCATGGCAATGACGCAAAAGTCGAAAGCGCCCTAGCTGATTAAGCTAAGAGCAATGGTGTTCTTGAGGTCCGGTGGCAACAGAAGGTCCTGCAACCCTTCGTTCAGGCGCGTCTCTTTCCCTAGCAGACCATCCAACGAACATGGGGTCACTCCTGGGGTGAGAGAGGAAGTTTAGGAGTCATCACAAAGGATGCTACCCTCCACTAGGTCCAGCGGCAGCAGAAAGTCCTGCATTCATCACCATCCCTTTCCCCAGCAGGCCACCCAACGGAATGTCCTTGATGTCACTTCTGGAGTAGGGAGAGGAAGAGGATCTTTCCGCCACCGTAACCGCCGGACCACCCTCGCCGATACTCAGCCTATCCGTCTCTTGCACCAGATCTGAAGAGACCTTGGCGAGGGTTGGGTCCTCGTCAGAGATATAATTTAATCTCTCACAAACGACGAGGACCATAATTTAATCTCTCACAAACGAACGTGGAGCAAGTTCGCCAGCCGGTATATTCTTTCTGGGGCCCAGCAAACCTGAAAAAGGACAAGCAAGCCTACCTGCAAAGAATAAGCAAGAGAGTCAGAAAATCTGGAACTCAGTACATTTTTATAAAGGAAACTGAGTAACAGAACGCGGCAGCCATTCAAGACTTCAGACGCGGGAATGACCCGCACAGTCAAACAGACGCAAGTCAAACTGCGCCACGCATAGGATTCAAACGCGGCCTCAGTTTGTACCCGCGCCTAATGCACCAGACGCAAAGAATTTCAGAACGCCAAAAATTGCCATCTCTCTGTTGGGTGAACAGGAGTTGCAAGATTCAGGTCTGAAACGCGCCAAGGCAGTAAAACGCAATGGGCAAAGCCAGCGTCAAGCGCCTGCATTCAGAGAAGTCAAGTCACTGGCACAAATTCCAGAGGAGGAATGCACCGGGACTTCATTCAGATGATCATGCCGAAGTTCAGGCTATACACATCATCGGGGGACATACCAGCAGAGACCTCTGGCCAGAGTTGGCCTCTCTGCACCCAAACGCAGGCGTCCAAGATGATCCGAGAGGGGGTTCTTCTTGAAGAGACCAAACCGAAGCGTGAGAGCTCTGGGTCATCTTCATCCTCGGAATTACCTTCGTCCATGGAGACGGAGTCCCTATCAAGAAACTCTTTTCTGAAGAAGGTGGGACTTCTCAGAGCAATCCAAAGAGAAATAATCCAAGCTTGGATCATAGAAGGGGAGCGCACCCTATTTATAGGCAGGCCCTAATAACTGCCATTAATGGGGCGTTAATTGGAACCGTCACGCACGATTGTCAAAGCCCAGTGGAGGATTGACGCGTGGAACGCCGCTTTGGAAACCGTCGCAAGCGCCGGTTTTCAACCGCCCGCGTCGGTTTTGCATTTAAGGGCAGTAACTCCTGAGTCCAATGAGGAGTTGACGCGTGGATACCTGCTTTGGGAATCAACGGATGACTCGGAATCCCAATCGACAGTGGAGACCTGACGAGCAAAGATCTCCTAAAATCTTTTGAGTCAGATCACATTAGACGCAGATGGGAAAGCCGCGTCCCTTCAGCAGACAAGGCTGCATCTCTTGCGTCTGCCCGATCCGCGCAAGACAGATTTGCGTTATTCAGAGCTGCGTCTCACCTTGTGATTGACGCTGCGTCTCACCCCAGGGACTGACAGCCGCGTCTTACTTTACGGATCAATGCCGCGTCTCATCTTTTGATTGACGCCGCATCTCATCAAGAAGACCGCGTTCCGATTTGTGATTGACGCCGCGTCTCATCAAAAGGACTTAGTAGAATCTAAGTTCTTATGAAATGATGACCGCGTCTCACTTTATGATTGACGCTGCGTCTCAGTAAAAGGACTTAGTAAAATCTAAGTTCCGGTAGACTGACGACCGCGTCTCATTAAAAGAACTTAGTCCTACCTAAGTTCAGTAATCACGACTAGTGATCAAGAGTTGGACTCATCCACAACAGGACAAAGAAATTGGGACAAAAGCTCTAAAGAAAACTTCTATTATATCAAGAAATGATAGAAGTGGATACAAACACTCTTAATAAATAGAGTGTCCCTTTTCTTTACAAAAAAAAAAGAAGAAGAAAAGAAGGCTAAATGTCCTGGTTCGCCAAGGAACGGATTTGTTCCCTAAGGCGGTGAATCTCATGCTGGCGCGTCCTCTCAGCCTCCATGATAGCCCGGTCCCGCAGCTCCGCCTCAGATAAGAAATTTCTGGCAGCCAGCTGCATCCGCAGAGATTCCACCCTGGAAGATTGTAGGGATAGACTCTCTTCAGCACGCGCCGTAGCAGCCCGTTGCTCCTCAAGCTCCTTTTTGAGGGAAACAAGTTTCTCCTCATTTAGCGCAAGAACAGCTTCCGCCTTGGCGATAATGTCCCGAGTTCTGAGGATGACTTGCTCCGTGCTCTGCACACTGAGCTCAGATTCCCTCGAATCTCCGGCTAATTTCTGAAATTCAGCCTTGGAATATTCAAGGTCGCGGATCTCGGCAGCGATTTGTGCCTCCGCCTCTTGTCGCTCCCGTTCCTGAGCAGCTAGGAGCCTAGTCAGGATGGCCTGGGCCTCACCGGAAGAACCAGCATCTTCCAAAGATTCCAGCTCCCGCAGGTTATCTCCAAGTTGCTCTACCACCCGCAGGCATGCCCTGGCAAGTGAAGGGCCTCCCGCCAATTCGACGCTCATGGCCATATTTTCAAGAAGCCTCTGGGCGAACTGGAAGGTGCTGTGTCCACGGAAGATGAGATCAATACATGATCCCATCGAGGTGAAGAATTGTTGCACCATCTGACGTGCCAGCTCCCCCATGTCTTCACCACCGGAGAAGCTTCCCGACCCTTTTTCTGTCACGGGATAAAGGATATAGGGCGGGTCTTCTCGCACAAGAGCCGTGCCGGCCGTCGATGTAGCAAGAGCAAGACTACCCACTGGCGCTTCCTGGAGCGCTGCCTCTGCAGGAGCTTCCACGACCAAGGAAGGAGTTGTAAGCACAACCTCTTCAGAAACTTCCACCGAGGATTGAGCTGTGTGGCCTTCTGGAAGGGTGCCGATCGTCGGACTCCCCACCTGAGCCCCCTCAGTCAGAGCTGCCTTACTAGGTTCGAGGTCCAGAGGCGTCAAGTCCTGTAGAATGGGAGTCTCCCCAGCTTCAGCAGTAGCCTTCTCCACCGGCGGAGTGAGAGCCTCCTCAGCCTCAATGGTTGTTTCCCCTCCTGGCAAAGGGGAAGGCTCCCCAACTTCAACAGCTACCCCCTCCGAGGTTATCTCAGCGGCCGAAGCCTCAATCCCCTTGGGCTGGGTCAACTCTGTTTCCATCGCCTCGACATGCGAGGAAGTTATACCTTCAGCAGGGATTATCGCCAGCGGTAACGCAGTCGATGATTCACCCCCGTATATTTTCTCCTCCGAGATGTGGAAGAATTTGCTCTGATCAGGAAGAGCGGGTTCATCGCCATGGTCGACTTCATCTTCAAAGTCACTTTCTCCCGATGACGAAGAAGACGATAGCGCCACGCGAGGAAGCTCTGCAACAGGAGCCTTACCCCCAATCACCCCAGTGGTAGGACTAGGGTCGACTGCCCGAGGATTGGAAATAAAGACACTAGGAGACCCCGGCTGCTGTACCTCGTCTCTCCCTTCATGAGCAGAAGGAAATTCGGGCTGAGTTGAGATTCCTGGAATCTCGACATCCTCTTCGCCCATTATGTCAACCTCCGGTGACTCAGCATCACCAGCAATAAGGGGTCGCTCAACAAGCTCCCCTTCCTCCACGGTCTTGCTGCGTGACCTAGGAGCACGGACCAAGCTTGGAAAATCTTCATCTTCCAGCGGTTCCTCAACTCTAACAGGGACACCTTCAGGAGGAACCTCAACTCCAGCAGAGATAGCTCTGGATTGAGAGACTTCAGCCGTTAAGTCCCTCCGAGCCTTCTTTGGGGCAGGCTCAACTACAGAAGCAGAGCGTCGACGACGCTTCCTCGCCAATTGCTTCGACCTCCTTGCCGGTCGCGGCTCCACTCTCATTGCTGGTGGCTCCGCCCTCGTCGCTTGCGGCTTTGCCCTTGCCGGTCGCGGTGCCGCCCTCACTACTGGGGGCTCCCTCCTCGATCGTTTCTCGACCTCCCTCTGAGCTTTCAGGTACTGGTCGAGGAGTTTAGTACGTTTACTGGATTCAGACCTCTCCTCGAGACTGGCATTGATACTCTCAAGACATGAAGACTCCGGAATAAGATCTGGCGTCTGGCCGGCTTGGGAGTACCAAATACAGAAGCTGAAGCTCATACGGCACTTAGGCGCCTCGTCGGGTAGATGGAACGTTGCTCCCGTCCCTCCAGCCACACTGTAATACCAAGCCCGAGCGCCTTCGAACAGGTTCCCGTCAAAGGCAAGTTGAGCATTGGGATTCCCGACGTAAAGCTGATCATAGCCAAATTGTCGGGCAAAACGACTTGGCATATACGGTTCGATAGTGCAGGAAGTTCCTTGGCGAAACAGCACATATCCTGGTCGTATATTGATCAACCACCAGAAGGCTCCAGCAGGCAATTGCGAGAAGTCATCCCGCCCAGCGACATCCGTGAACAGCTCCCCGGGGGCTGCACCTTGAACCTCTGGAAAACAACGGTTAAGCTGATAGTTCGTGGCACAGGAAAGACGCTTCCTAATGTAATACAGGTAGGTGTCATGCCACTCCGAACGTTCCAGCCGCTGCACAAATGGGATATGATCCACGCTCCCACGCGCCGCCGTCATTAGAGATGGGCAATGCATCACGTACCAAGCCATGAGGTACGTGTAAGGCAGCTCAATCCGCGGGTTGGGGTGCCTCACCGTCGGGTTCCCCTCTGAGTCGGTATACGGCTCCCCACGAGAATTAGCAGTCTTTGGGGGTTCGCAGAAGCTCTTGGTCAACACCCGCAGCCCGCTTTGAATACCAGCCACCACGGCGGGAAGAAGGGCTATGGGGTGGCCATGAGCCAAGAGTACCGCCGGGTACACCACATCTGCCACAATAACTTCATGTGGTAGCGTGGGCACCACACACCTCTTCAGCCACAACATCAGGAAGCCCGCCAACAGCGCCTGATCAGAAATAGGGGTCCGGGCTTGATGGTGAAAGCTCTCAAAGACCAAGTCAGGGTCGAAGCCGTCCTCGTTCGACTCCGTGGTGTAGAACTTGTCAGAAGCTGCGTCGATCCTGTCTTCAACTTCCCCACCAGAACTAGGAGCTAGTCGGATTACTGGGAGATCTTTATTGCTGACATTATTAAACAGATAATCAGCCCAGGATAGTTGCTTGACGCCTCCTGACCTCCAGGCAGTTGTCTGACCGCAGATGTAGAAATGGCACATCACCTCCCAGTAGGTCTCATACACTTGAGGAGATTCTTTTTCCAAAAGGCGCAGCTCCCTGGTGGTTGGGACAAATTCCTCGTAAGGAATATCCCCTGACGACAACCCGGAGACCTCATACAACTCGTGTAGGGCAAGGCCCATCTCTCCGACCGGAGTAAAGAATGTCCCCGTCCGAGGATTGTAGCGCTCCAGAATCCCAAAGAAGTTATGAGAACTCATCGGGACGCCCCACTGCACGGCCCTGACTGCTGGGTACAGCCCCACACGCTTCAGCGGCCCCTCAAGATTGGTAAGGACAAAACCCACCATCCTGCCCCACCAGTAGTTCCCTGGAGAATGGACCCATCCATACGCACGGAAGTCGACAGGATAGTCACCCCCTGCTTCTATGAAGGAATTGAGGAAGGTGGTAGCAAGCTCCGGGATCTCTCCAATTGGGATTTCAGGCTTGGACGACGCAGGGAACAGTCCGACAACTGACCCGTCATGACTATCATGGCGGTCTACCTTTTGGAGGCCAAAGTCACCAAGGGCGATCTCAGGGATATACTGGGAAATGTCCCATTCCATCTTCCGGGGGACAGACATGTGTTGAAAGTAGGACATCGGGAACATCCTCTCCATGTCTGGAAGAAAGAATCTTCCGCCCTTTATCTCACGGAGCCATTTATAGGTCCCCTCAGACACACGACGGCCATCATCATAGATATGATCCCCAAAGAAGAAGGCAGGCTTCTCCAACCTGACGCCGTCATCCGTTTTGAGCGCGGCATCGGTCATAAGTGCCCGAAAGGTTCTCCTGTTAACATTAGAGAGCCTGCGATCCAGTAACTGGTCAGCAGTCACGGGGACACTCATTCTTTGCACAAAGGTCAAGCCCCGGTCGGCACCACCCACGCGTCCAAAGTGGTGCATCTTGGCGAGTGAACCTGAAACATGCGGCACTGCAAAAGAAAAAGACACTTGGTCAGATACTTTGCCAAAAATAAGGGAAGACGCTAAGTGTTCATAATTCAAAACGCAGCCGAGACATTGGACGCAGGAGTTATCATCCGCGTCCAGACCTGCGAACTTGCACCAAAACGCAGAAGAGATACTGGACGCAGGAATTTTTCGAATCCGCGTCCAGACCTGCAAAGCTGCGTTCTGCAAACCAAGACTTATGAAAATTCTAAGTACTTGGACTCAAACGCCAGATTCTACAAAATCGGCGGTTGAAGACACAGAACGCAAGGATCAAATCCGCGTTCTGCAAACCAAGACTTGTGAAATTTCAAAGTGCTTGGACTCAGACGCCAGCGCCTGATGGCACAAAACGCGGCACAGAACGCATGGATCAAATCCGCGTTCTGCAAATCGCGTCCAGAGACCTTCACAATTAGAAATATTCTAAGTGAAGGACCCAGAGTGCAGAGTTCACCAGCGTCGGATCATCAGGCCCGCGCCCCGGTTATCATCTCAAGGACAGCGTCCGAGAATCAAACACGATCTTGTGTTAAAGGTCCTTAGGGTTCTATGAACATGTTTTAATGGCGGAACCCACACCGAAGGTGCATTTTTACCTCGGAAAACACCCTCCTGCGCAGAGGAAGCATCTCTCTCAGCCTCGGCGACGGTCGCCCTTGAGGTCGATGCAGTCGGTTTCGTCTTGGGAGCCATTGAAGATCAAGAAATCCGAGCGAGGAGATGAATAGTTGAACAGAGAAGGAAGTTCTTTTTCTCAGAGAATGCGTTCGTTCGGAGAAGAAGATACATCTCTCCAACTGTTGCCTTTTATAGGCACGGAGATTCGCGAAGATACGCAGCGTTTGGCCCAATAAACGCTGCAGCGAATCGCTGCCTGACGCGTGGAGCCAAATCATTGTTTGAACAGGGAAGATCATGCGTCGCGACCCCGCCACAAGTCAGAAGTTGACACGTGGAGCAGTTCATTTAATGAACCGGGGGATCCGCGCGCCAAAAGGCGAAATCTCGCCGTTTCCCCAGGCCAGCTGGCGGCGTAATCATGACATGGCACAGGCGCGCGCCCCAAAGTACGCAGCTCTTCGGTGGACATGCCCCGTCAGCATCATCATAAATGCATCCAGAAAATCGCGTCTGCATTTCAAGAGATGCGTCTCTCCAAAGTCCGCGTCCCCTCAAACAGGCCAAACATCGCGTCTCGCTAAGAAGTCGCGTCTTTAAAGCAGTCTCTGCTTTTTCAAAAAGGAACCTGCGTCCAGTCTCCTGCTTCTGCAAAGTCAGTTCAACAGTACACTGACGCAAACAGACAACCAACCACTCCCGGCCAAAAGCGCACCCGTGACAGACTAAAAGCAATCGGGGAGGTCTAGACTGTGTATCTAGACACTCAACACGATCAACTCTGACGGCTTCAAAGAGTTCAACAGTACACTCACGAAGACCAATTCCAGATAAGATCAAGCCCGAAGCATCAACAGTCCAGTCATAAACGCGAACACGGCTAAGATCCAAAGTATTCCGAAATCCGTCCCATTCAACTGCGGAATATCAGAAACTTTGGAGGGGGTTCTGTAGGCTGTCTAAAAATGACTAACAGACCAGCCATTAAGGAAGCAGTCTCAAGCTCTAGACGCGAGGAAGCGAGGCCCGCGTCTCAGCATTAAGACGCGTTGGCTCTACACCCGCGTCTCAACGTCCAGACGCGTCGGCCCAAAGCCCGCGTCTCGACATCAAGGCGCGTCGGCCCGACGCCCGCGCCTCAGCGTCCAGACGTGAAGGCCCGAAGCTCGCGTCTCAGCATTAAGGCGCGTTGGCTCGACGCCCGCGTCTCAACTTCAAGGCGCGTTCGGCCCAACGCCCGCGTCTCAGTTGCAACTGCCTTGATTGCGGGGCCAGTCACCGCGCATGTAGCGGGTAGTGGCCCCTCATTCGGGAGCGTTTTCAGGAGGCACCTTCACCCCCTGAGACCCCTATAAATAGCCTTGTTTGCTATGAGGGGAGGGAAGTTTTGATAAGATCGAAGCTTTGGAAAGGTCGAGAATTAAGAAGGTCAAGGCATCATCAAGATCGATCGAATCCAGGCAAGAGGATCATCAAGAGGGAAGCACGACTTCAACAACAGACAGAGGGAGGAGACTCTTCAGCGAGCTTACTGAGTACTAGCCGCTCTTCGCCTACCTCCTCTTTGAGAGTTTTGGTAGACTGAGCTGAGTTACTCTTTCTACCGACCGAAGAGAAGACCCCCGACGGTCCAGGACGGTCATCTGGTCAACGGAGAACAAGATTCACTCTCCATCGCCACACGAAGAACCCAGCCTTAAACAAAGGGAAGATTCAGACATCCTCCCTCCCTTGTAACTGGAAAAGAGGGAAGAGTAGTTCTTTTGGTTGTAATCGTTTCGCTTGAATCAAGGAAATCTTTTACAGCTAAAACCACTTTCTCCGACCACCAAATTTTCCGGCGCGTACAATCACTCTATTCATATTTCATCCTCATACACTTAGTAAAAATGGCCGAAGGAATTAAGACCCCTCCCAAATATGATGCCCTTAACTTTCCCAAATGGAAGGTTCAGATGACTGAGTTTTTGCAATCCTTAGGGAGCTAGGTTGCAAAGGCGGTGATTAAACCTTTTAGCGCACCCTTGGTGATGAGGACACTTGATCCGAAATTGCCATTAAAGAGTTTGACGTTAATGTTAGGGCACACTATGCCTTACTTCAAGCTCTTAATGATGATGATATTTCTAGAGTCATTCATTGTAAATCCGCATATGAGATTTGGACTCACTTACTTGTCACTCATGAGGGAACTTCACAAGTAAAGAGGGCGAAAAATTGACCTTCTCGTTCCCAATATGAAAACTTTTCCATACAAGAAAATGAAACCATAAATGATATGGTTACAAAATTTACAAAGATTACTAATGGTCTTTCTTCTTTAGGTGACGGCATTGACAACAACCAAAAAGTAAGGAAGATCATCCGTGCACTTCCTTCATCTTGGGAAGTCAAAGCCACAACTTTGAAGGAGCTCAATGACAAGGAAGAAATGGAGCTCATCAGTCTCTTTGGGAATCTCAAGACCCATGAGATGGAAGAAAAGCAAGAGAAGAGATGGCTCCTCCCAAGAAGAAAGCAATCGCCTTCAAGAGCTCTTCCACCTACTCCCACGAAGACGATGAGGAAGAGGATGATGAATATCTTTCTCTTCTTATAAAGAACGTTCGGAGAATGTACAACAAGGCAAAGTTCCAAATAGAAGGAGATGGCATGGTAAAGAAGAGAGGAAAATCATTTGCTTCAATTGCCGGAAGCCGGGTCGCATTGTTGCGGAATGTCCGGAAAACAAAGGCAAACCTTCCACCTCCAAGAAGCCATACAAAAAGAAAGCTTTAAAGGCTACTTGAGATTCGGAGAGTGAATCCGATGAGGAAGTCGACACCGCCAACATGTGCTTCATGGCAAATGAAAGCACAAGTAAGGTAACTCCTGATACATCCATTGATTGTGAACTATCTATAAATAGACTAGGAGAAGCTTTTGAAAAAACTATCTCATAACTATGATTTTCTCAAAAAGAAATGCTTAAAAATAAAAAGGAAAATGAATCACTTAACCACAAAGTTTTCATTCTCACAAAAGAAAAAGATGAATTGTTTTCAACTCTCACTTCTACTCAAAAGGATTTTGATGATATTAAAATTTCTTGCAAAGGTAAATTTTCACAAATTGATGAAAATAAGATTTCCATGCTAAAGAAGAAAATTGATTCATTAGGAGTAGTTTTTAAGAATTGTGAATTTGATAAAACTAGACTAGAGACTATGTTTTCTAAGAAACATGTCCCAAAGAAACAATCACATGCTACTCACACTCATAAATCACAACCTTTACATCATGCTAAGCACCCTAAACATGACCACACTCCACACACTCATCATGCATTTATTTATGGTAAAGTTTATGCATGCACATATTGTGGCCTTAAAGGTCATTTGGTTAAATTTTACTGTGATAGGACAAATGTATCGCATAATCTTGTTTGGATCCGGAATACTAACATTCAAGGACCCAAGAAAGTTTGGGTACCAAAGTCAACAAATTTGTTAAATGATGTTGGTACATTCCAAAGCCCAACGACGTAAGAAGCGGTGGTATCTTGATAGTGGTTGCTCAAGGCACATGACTTGGGATATCAAAAAATTCACAACCCTATCAAGATACCATGAAGGTGGCACAGTCACCTTCGGAGATGACGCCAAAGGAAAAATCATTGGTATTGGTAATGTTAAACTTGGTACATCTCCTTTAATAGAAAATATTATTTTAGTTGATGGCCTAAAGCATAATTTCTTGAGTGTTAGTCAACTTTGTGATAAAGATTTTAATGTTATTTTTGATGACCTGGCATGTAGTGTTATTGATAGACAAACTAATGCATGTATATTTTCTGATTTTCGTGAAAACAATGTATACATAATTGATATGTCTAATATGCTATGCAATGCTACTTGTTTGAATGCCCTCGATGATGACTCTTGGTTGTGGCATAGGAGATTAGGCCACATTTCTTTTGATCATCTATCTAGATTAAACAATAAGGAAATAGTGAAAGGTATTTCTTGCTTGAAATTTGAAAAGGACCGCATTTTGGATGCGTGCCAACTTGGGAAACAAACCAAGTTCTCTTTCAAATCAATCAAGGATATCATGACATCACGACCTTTGGACTTGATCCATATGGATTTGTTTGGTCCTACAAAACCAAAAGTCTAAGTGGGAATCATTTTGCTTTCGTTTTAGTTGATGATTTCTCTCATTTTACTTGGGTTTTATTTTTAGAACATAAAATCAAGCCTTTTCACATTTTCAAGCCTTTAAGAAAGAGTTGAAAAGGAAAAAGATTCTTCTATTTTAAGAATAAGAAGTGATAGAGGTGGTGAATTCAATAACCAACCCTTTACCACTTTTTGTGAAGAACATGAAATTAAGCATGAACTATCTTGTCCTAGCACTCCATAACAAAATGGAGTCGTTGAGAGGAAAAATCGTACATTACAAGAGATGGCTAGGACAATGATAAATGAGTACGGTCTCCCTCAATACCTATGGGCCGAGGCCGTAAACACATCTTGCTACATATCAAATAGGATTTTCTTATGCAAAAATACTTCTAAAACATCTTTTGAGATTTATTATTCAAGAAAACTAAATGTTTCATACTTTAAAATTTTTGGTTGTAAATATTTTGTTTTGAATACTAAAGATAATTTAGGTAAATTTGATGCAAAATCATATGAAGCAATTTTTATTGGTTATTCTAATACTAGTAAAGCTTATAGAGTCTTCAATAAATCATCTTTGATTATTGAAGAATCTATACATGTAAAATTTGAGGAACCTAATGTGTTTGTTGAGAATGTTGTAGAAATAGAATCCCTAAATGAAGACATGGAGAAAATTACCTTGAAGGATACACCTACTCTTGAAGACATGCCTAAAGTTGATGAGGAAAGTGAAGTTCAAGAAGTTGAAGTGGAACCATCACAACTACTTCCAAAGGATTGGAGATTCACTCCACATCATCCCAGGGATCCTATTATAGGTGAAGTTTCAAAAGAGGTAACTACTCGTTCTAAACTTCATAATCTTTGTGGGCACTATGCATTTATTTCTCATGTTGAACCAAAGAACATCCTCGAAGCCGAGGGCGACTCATATTTGTTGCTAGCTATGCAAGAGGAGCTCAATCAATTCGAGCGTAACCAAGTTTGGAATCTTGTTCCTAGGCCCCACGATAGACTAACATTGGTACTAAGTGGATCTTTAAGAACAAGTTGGATGAGTCGGGTAATGTTGTTAGGAATAAAGCTAGGTTAGTGGCCCAAGGTTACACTCAAGTCGAAGGTATCGATTTTAAGGAAACTTTTGCACCCATAGCACGGCTTGAAGCCAAACGGATGACACTTGCATTTTCTTCATATAAAGATTTTAAGCTTTTTCAAATGGATGTAAAAAGTGCTTTCTTAAATGGATTTATTGAATAGGAGGTGTATGTTGAACAACCCCTCAGGTTTGTTGATCCTACACATCCGGATTTTGTTTTCAAACTAGACAAAGCTCTTTATGGTTTAAAACAAGCCCCTAGGGCTTGGTATGAAAGACTTTCTTCATTTCTTATTTCAAATGATTTTACTAAAGGAAAAATAGATGCTACTTTGTGTTGGCCCAGAGGCCTGCCACTCTAGTTTTGATGATGATTAATTTATGTAGTTATGTTTACTAATAATCTTTTGATGTTTAGTTTCAGATCTTTAACCAAGATATTAGTAGGTGATTAGCTTCAACAAAGATGTTTTGCAAGCTTTCACAAGGTGATTCAAGAGCCCGAGCGTCAAAGATCATATATAGCACTCGTTGGAGTCTAGCTCGGTGGATTTCGGTTTGGATCGAGTCGACTTGAAGACGGAGTTCGTCAAGAGACCTCGGTACATAGTTTAGTTTTTGTTTTAGATCCTTGTGTAAAGATTAATAGTGTGATATGCTCAAGTTCACGACACACAAACGTTTCATGTTTCGGTTTCAGTTTTGGTTTAACCGATCTTGGTTTTCATGAATAGATAGATCAAAAACATTGTTTAAATGTATATTAGATATGTTCTATATACATGTATGCTTCATATCGTAAATAAACTTATTTTGATATGCCAATTCATGTGTTTGGTGTTTTGGTATTTTTATCAAAACATATTTTCGGATTTATTATCAAAAATAATGATATATATATCTTTTATGTATATTGATTTATATCCATATACATACATGCTTCAAAGTGTTTAAGTATCATGTTTTTGTATTTGGATGAGTTTTGGACAAAACATATTTTCAATTCAAAAATTCAAGTTTTAGAAAATACGGATTTTGGTTTTCGGCAAAATTTCTAAGTCACAAAAATGGTTCAAAAGTTTGAAATATGTATTGAAAATTTTCACACATGTTTTTATATCAAATAAAATGTTAGAACTTATTTTTGTGAAATTTAGAAGTTTTATGGGATTTATTTTAAAAATTAAAACCCAGTTTTTCAGTCTCAAAATTGTTTCTGCCAGGCCCTGGCGGTCGACCGACCGGTTGACCGGACGTGCACACAAATGTGCACGCAGCCAGCCCCTTGGGCCGGTCGACCGAGCGGTCGACCGACTGAAAGCAACCCACTCTCGGGTTGTTCCGGTCGATCGGGCGGTCGACCGGCCAGAGAGCCGTTGCTCTCTGGTTCTGGGCGTGGTCGACCGGGCGGTCGACCGACAGTCGCTAACGGTCAAATTTAGACCGTTGGCCGGTCGACCGGGCGGTCGACCAGATGGTCAAATCTGACCATTTTTGGCTGCAACGGCTAGTTTTTAAAAGAGGCTATAAAAACCCCATTTGAGAGAGGTTTTCTCTAAGAATTTTCAGAGCTAAATTTTCCTACTTCCTAAGTGTTTTTTTCAGCAAAAAGTTTTTGAGTTCAAATTCCTATTCTCTATTTGTTTTAAAGTGTTTTGTTTTTTCAAAAAAAATAGTCTTTTGGGATTTATTTTTGATCTAAAAATTCTATATCTTTTTTGAGAGTTTCCCAAGTGATTTTCTTTGTTAAAAACACTTTGTTTTCCACACTTGAGCTTATTTTTCTATCCTTTCTATAGGATCCTTGTTTTTGTGGAAAAGAAATTGGTTTGTGGTCTTTTGATCACCAAGTTGTAAACCCTTATCATTGCTTAGCTTCGTGCCTTTCCCTCTAGGTGTAGAGGAAGTTGTGTAATTAGGTTTCCCTCAAGTGTGAGGTGATCCTTGTTTGACTTTGTGCTTATCCCTCAAGTTGTGAGGTGATTGATATTGGTGGCTTTGTGCCTAGCCTCTAGTGAGAGGTTGTGTTTGTAAAGAGAGGAGTTGTGTACTCCCGGTTGTTGTTGCCCCAAATCCTCGGTGGAGGTTCCCTGTGTGGGAGTCCTGTGTGGACAAGCTAGTGGATTCGAAATCCTTCTGGGTGAAGGTGGGGACGTAGAGCTGGGTGCTCGCACCTCAAAACAAATCTTATTGTTTGCGCTTGATCCATTGACTCTAACTCTCTCTCTCTCTCTCTCTCTTTATATTGTGCCATTGCATCATTTCATATTGCTCATTCTTATTATATGCTTGGCTTGTTTGTGTGTGCCTCACTTTTGCTTAACCACGAGAGTTTCATATAGCGCCTCAACTCTTATTCAGAGTAATCAAGAGGAGTTAGTCCAGAGCCCTTCACCGGGAATTCGGCTACACTAGTTGGTTGCATTAAGTGTTGATTGCAATTAAGTTTTAATTTTCGTATTTAGTTCACTAGATTAGCCGTACACCTATTCAGCCCCCCTCTAGGTGTATCTTTAATTGGTATCAGAGACTACGCTCCTGATATTTTGTTTAACCATCTGGGAGTGTGATCTTGGTTTTGCTAATCTACATTTGCATTTGCATTTGCACATATATAGTTTGCACTCATGGATAGCCCTCCCATGTTTGATTTCTCTAGACTAGATATGGAAGGTTATGATGAGTTATCATTTGAAAGCCCTAGGATATAAAGTTCACCTTGCCATTACCAAGGAATCCTACCTTAGTGATAGCAAGCATATTGAGGCCAATGCAATAGCCCTAAAGGCACTTAGAGTATCTCTACATAAAGACTATTTACATGTGTTTTCTCACTATGAGTCCGCTTTTGCAGTATGGAGCATTTTAACTTCTCCCGAGCTACCAAAGATTATCGATAAGATTAGAAGATCTAGAAGAGACGAGTCCGATGAACGTTGCTTCATGGTCCAAGGGAATGACACCCTTGAGGTACAATCGGAATCTCAACTAGATGCTAACACTAGTTCCTATTGCAATGAGTGTTTAGAGGCACAAGCAATGAATGATGAACTTGCTAAAAATTGTGAAAATTTGATTTCTAAATACAAACTTTTGAAAAAAGGATAATCTTGTTTTAAAAAAAGAAAATAAAAATTTATCTTCTAGACTTGAAAATATTTTGCAAGAATGGGATGAGATTTCAAGTGAAAGTGACTCATTTAAATCACAACTTGATCTTGCACTTAATGAAAACAAAATTTTGAAAAGTAAAAATGATATATTTTGAAGAAAAATGAGGATTTAACTTCAAAATTTAAGTTTGTATTAAAAGAGAATAATTCTTTGAAAAATAAAATAAATTTGATTTCACAAGAATTAAAAGATTGTTTAAAGAAAAATATCTCTTTGCAAAATGATGTGGATTCTCATGTTTGCCATGCTAGTGTAGCTTCACATTTTAGCTCACCTATTGCATGCTCTACTTCTTCTATAATTGTAAATGATATAAATTTGTTAAAGAAGAATATGGAATGTTTGGGCTCCACTTTGAGTCATTGTACCATGAACCACACACGTTTGGAATCCATGTTTCGCAAGAAATAAGTTCCATCTTAGCATGCACACAAAACACGGCATACACATGCTCCTCACGGTCACACCCATCATATGTATGCTCATGTGTACACTTGTACACGTTGTGGACGTAAGGGCCACCTTGCTAAATTCTGTTATGATCGTATAAATGATTCTAATTTAGCAAATAAATTTGTTTGGGTTAGGGAAGGAACTAACCCCCATGGACCCAAAAGAGTGTGGGTACCAAAGACCACCCCTATTGTATTTAATGTAGGTGTGGGCTCTCGCATGACGTGAGAGTAATGGTGCCTTGAAGTGGATGCATTCCGAGCTTAAGAAGAACTATTTAGATGCATCACTTTCAAGGGGAGTTTTGGTTGAAGGACCACCTTGGTTTGGAGAACTAGAGAGGTGCCTTCATCTGTTTTGGTATCGATTTCTAACTCCCGTTTTTATTTACATGCTTTCCACATTATTGAGTTTTAGCATGTTTTAATTAGTATGTTAAATGCCATGATTATTAGATCATTGACATGTATGTATAGCATTTGAGATCATCCAGGTTTATATGGACCCATATGTTGTGTTCTCACCATTGTTTAGCTATTATGTATATCATAGTTCTAATGCATGTGCATTTACATCGTATTTATGTTTATCATGTTGGTTTATGTCTCGTTTTATGCTTCATGATTTGATTACATGCTTGCATGTTAGTTTTCATTAAAACTTGGATATATACTTGTACATCTAGTGAGCCACAAATAGACTTTTATATGTTTGTGCTTAAATGCTCATTTGTACTTGTTAAATGTACTAGTATAGCCTAGTTTTGATGATTCATGCATTTTAACATGTATTCCCCATCTTCGACATGTTTTATGTTCATGTGCTTTCACTTCATGTATATGTCTATTTTGCCAAATCTTAAGATAGACATGTATACCCTTTGAGTCATTTGCTTTTCATGCAAATCTTTATTATGAACTCAATTGTGTTTAGAGATATGTATGTATATTTTTGTTTTGTCAAAATATACATATGCCTTAAAGTATAAATTGTTATAATGAAAATTTAGTTCTTGACGATTTTCATGTTTTCATGTTTAAAGGAATTTCAATTGAGCTTATTGCCTACCTTTCATGATTATGTTCTTCACATTTTATTTGTACAGTCACCCTTTCTTGTTTACTCATGCTTTATTTTCATGAGTCATATTCATGCTTCATTGACTTTGAGTGTTGGCTATCATGTGAGTTTCATGTTTCATGAAAAATATTTTTGCTTTATTCCTTACTTGAAGGATTTCGTACTAGTTTACAAAATTTTCATATAACTAGTTCGTATTCTTCATATGATAGAGTTTTCAAACATACTTTATTTTCAAACCTATTTTTGAAAACCCTACCCATCTAAGGGCGGTTGGTTGGGTGACCATGCCTTGTATGCTTATTTTTGATAGTCCTTTTAAACATGTGCATAAAATGGGTGGTAGGTAATATGAGTTATACACTTGATCTTATTATTGTTTCAATTGGTTTCATTGGATCGTTTCAATTGGTATCAATATTGACATTCTTTTTGTATACTCATATATGTTTAATTTGTGCTCAAGGATATTACAAATTTTGGGTATGCTAATTTTTAATGCATATCATATTTCAATTGATTAGTTTTCAGTTGGTACTTATACAGGCTTATGCATCATTTCTTTTGGTATTTCATAAAGGGGGAGAAAATTCGTATTTTATCTTTCAATTGGTATTTTGTTTACCTTTGATTTCCACTCCCATACTTTATGATGAAAAATGATTAAAAAATTAATATTAATTTTAATTTAGTATCCTAAGAAAAATACTTACAATTGGTATCAAGATGCTTATTTGTTTACTTTCAATTGGTATCAAGTAAGAATTTATAATGAAAGATATATAGATATTTTCATTTTAGGTATCAAAATTTTGATTGATTTCTTCAAGATTTGTTTTCAATATTGATATATTTTTTAATTGGTATCATATTGGTTTTTGATTCGCACAAAAAGAAGAATATGTTTTTTTATTGGTTTGTCTTTGACCCCTTTGTTGATGATTGACAAAAAAGGGGAGAAGAATTTGAGTTTATATGCATGATGGTACATTTCTTGTTTTATATCAAGAACATTTGTTTTATGTATTGTGTCTTATGTTTGGTATTAAGAGTTTTTTTTTTGGTATCAAGAGCTTGTTTTATGCAT
Source organism: Agave tequilana (assembly GCA_038442645.1). Taxonomy (NCBI): domain Eukaryota; kingdom Viridiplantae; phylum Streptophyta; class Magnoliopsida; order Asparagales; family Asparagaceae; genus Agave; species Agave tequilana. The sequence goes on from JAVJIF010002855.1 coordinate 195,858, forward strand.
ATTTGTGCATTTTCATATTTAATATGCATTGCATATATTTTATTGTTTATTGCTATGCATGAGTTAAGGGTGAGCTTCTTTGAAGCTTAACTTTAATCCATGCATATATAACTCCATGAGTTTTGTCATCATAAAAAAGGGGGAGATTGTTGGCCCAGAGGCCTTCCACTCTAGTTTTGATGATGATTAACTCATGTAGTTATGTTTACTAATAATCTTGTGATGTTTAGTTTCAGATCTTTAACCAAGATATTAGTAGGTGATTAGCTTCAACAAAGATGTTTTGGAAGCTTTCACAAGGTGATTCAAGAGCCCGAGCGTCAAAGATCATATATAGCACTCGTTGGAGTCTAGCTCGGTGGATCTCAGTTTGGATCGAGTCGACTTGAAGACGGAGTTCGTCAAGAAGATCTCGGTACATAGTTTAGTTTTTATTTTAGATCCATGTGTAAAGATTAGATAGTGTGATATGCTCAAGTTCACAACACACACACGTTTCATGTTTCGATTTTCAGTTTTGGTTTAACCGATCTTAGTTTTCATGAATTGATAGATCAAAATAAGTTTACATTGTTTAAATGTATATTAGATATGTTCTATATACATGTATGCTTCATATCGTAAACAAACTTATTTTGATATGCCTATTCATATGTTTGGTGTTTTGGTATTTTTATCAAAACTTATTTTCAGATTTATTATAAAAAACAATGATATATATATCTTTTATGTATATTGATTTATATCCATATACATGCATGCTTCAAAGTGTTTAAGTATCATATTTTTGTATTTGGATGAGTTGAAATATGTGTTGAAATTTTTCACACATGTTTGTATATCAAATAAAATGTTAGAACTTATTTTTGTGGAATTTTAGAAGTTTTATGGGATTTATTTTAAAAATTAAAACCCAATTTTTCAGTCTCAAAATTGTTTCTGCCAGGCACTGGCGGTCGACCGGCCGTCGTGCACACAAACGTGCACGCAGCCAGCCCCTTGGGCCGGTCGACCGACTGAAAGAACCCACTCTCGGGTTGTTCCGGTCGACCGGGCGCGGTCGACCAGCCAGAGAGCTGTTGCTCTCTGGTTCTGGGCGCGGTCGACTGACAGTCGCTAATGGTCAAATTTAGACTATTGGCCGGTCGATCGGGTGGTCGATCGGATGGTCAAATCTGACCATTTTTGGCTGCAACAGCTAGCTTTTAAAAGAGGCTATAAAATCCTATTTGAGAGAGGTTTTCTCTAAGAACTTTCAGAGCTAAATTTTCCTTCTTCCTAAGTGTTTTTCAACAAAAAGTTTTTGAGTTCAAATTCCTATTCTCTATTTGTTTTTAAAGTATTTTGTTATTTCAAAGAAAATAGTCTTTTGGGAATTGTTTTTGATCTAAAAATTCTATATCTTTTTGGAGAGTTTCCTAAGTGATTTTCTTTGTTAAAAACACTTTGTTTTCCACAGTTGAGCTTATTATTCTATCCTTTCTATAGGATCCTTATTTTTGTGGAAAAGAAATTGGTTTGTGGTCTTTTGATCACCAAGTTGTAAACCCTTATCATTGCTTGGCTTTGTGCCTTTCCCTCTAGGTGTAGAGGAGGTTATGTAATTTGGTTGTATCCCTCAAGTGTGAGGTGATCCTTGTTTGGCTTTGTGCTTATCCCTCAAGTTGTGAGGTGATTGATATTGGTGGCTTTATGCCTAGCCTCTAGTGAGATGTTATGTTTGTAAAGAGAGGAGTTGTGTACTCCCGGTTGTTGTTGCCCCAAATCCTCGGTGGAGGTTCCCTGTGCGGGAGTCCTGTGTGGACAAGTTAGTGGATTCGAAATCTTTCTGGATGAAGGCGGGGACGTAGAGCTGGGTGCTCGAACCTCGAAACAAATCTTGTTGTTTACGCTTGATCTATTGACTCTAACTCTCTCTCTCTCTCTCTATATTGTGCCATTGCGTCATTTCATATTGCTTATTCTTATTATATGCTTGGCTTATTTTTGTGTGCCTCACTTGTACTTAACCTCCAGAGCTTCATATAGCGCCTTAACTCTTATTCTGAGGAATTAAGAGGAGTTAGTCCAGAGCCCTTCACCGGGAATTCGCTACACTCGTTGGTTGCATTAAGTGTTGATTGCAATTAAGTTTTAATTTCCGCATTTAGTTCACTAGATTAGCCGTACACCTATTCACCCCCTCTAGGTGTACCTTCACTTTATTTACCAAACATGTTGAAAATGATAAACTTATAGTTCAAATATTTGTTGATGATATCATATTTGGTTCTACTAATGAAAATCTTTGCAAAGCTTTTAAGCATGCATGAAGGAGGAATTTGAGATGTCTATGATAGGCGAGCTTAACTACTTCCTTGGTCTCCAAATCAAGCAAAGAAAGATTGGATTTTCATCAATCAAGCCAAGTATACGAAAGAACTTATCAAGAAATTTGGGCTTGATGGGGCTAAGACAAGCAAAACTCTCATGGCTACCACCACAAAGCTTGACAAGGATGAACAAGGGACAAATGTAGACATTAAACTCTATCGTAGCATGATTGGTAGTTTGTTATATTTAACGGCTAGTAGGTCGAACATTATGTTTTATGTATGTCTTTGTGCTTGATTTCAATCGTGTCCTAAAGAGTTCCATTTGATTGCGGTAAAACGTATTATTAGATACCTTAAGGGCACAATTGAAATGGGTTTGTGATATCCGAAGACCGGACAATTTTCAATGACTAGTTTTTCGGATGCCGACTATGCGGGTTGTAGAGTGGATAGGAAGAGTACAAGTGGAACATGTCAATTTCTTGGTAATTGTCTTGTTTCATAGTCTTTCAAGTAATAAAATTCGGTGGCCCTCTCAACCGCCGAGGCAGAGTATGTTGCGGCGGGGGCTTGTTGTGCACAAGTCCTTTAGATGAAACATACTCTCCTTGACTATGATTTGCATTTTGACCATATTAAAATATTTTGTGATAATACTAGTACTATTCATATGACTATAAATGCAAATCAACATAGTAAGACTAAGCACATTGACATTCGGTATCACTTTCTTAGAGATCATTATGAGAAAGGTGATATTGAAATTGATTATGTTTCTACCGATTTTCAACTTACCGATATTTTTACAAAACCACTAGACTATAATAGATTTTCTTTTATTTGTGATGAATTGAATGTTTGTGTTATGGATTCATGAAATTTTTTTTAACAATGTTTACCCTTTTTGATGTATGACAAAAAGGGGCAGAAAAAGTTAGTTTATTATTTTGAGTTATATATTTTTGAGTTTTAAATTATGTGTTTTGTGTTTTGAGTTTTGAGTTATGTGTTTTGAGTTTTGAGTTATTGTTTGTTTACTTTTTGAGCTATATGTTTTAAATTATTATTTCTTTCTTATGCCAAGTGTTTGTTTTTACTTTTTATAAAATTCATTCATGTATATAGCCATTCATATATATATATATATAGCATGATTTGAGGGGGAGCCTCCAAGCTCCTTTCCTATTTTTCCCATTTTTTTGTTAAATAACTTATATGTTTTGTCATCATAAAAAAGGGGGAGATTGTTAGCCCAAGGTTACAATCACCCGGTTTTGAAATTTTGATGATTACAAAACATATATGGTTATTTGTACTAATCATTTTTAGTGTTTAAGTGTGTTTCAGGGTTCTAAGGATTCAAAATGTTTTGTTCCCTAAAGGAAGGTATTTTTGACTCAAGTTGACTCAATTCGGGATCAAGGATTCAAGTTATTCAACATTGCATGTGGAGAAGCCCAAATTGAAGATCTTGTATTCACCTAGAACCGTTGTAAGAATTAGTATGTTAAAGAGTAAGGCTATGATAAGTTTTCTCAAGAAAACACACACACACATTTTTTCACTTTTCAAAAATACAGGTTTTGTTTTGGTGAGTTGGATTAGGTGCATGTCTTGATTGATATACATGTCTTAAAATATTTCATATTTTTATATCTAGTTTAAATCATGTATCTCATCCCCTATAGCATGCTACTTAAACATCAAACCATTTAAAATATTTCAAAAATTCTTCAAAGTTCAAAAATATTTCCAAAATAAATCTGTTTCAAGCCTAACAGTCGACCAGGCGGTTGACCGGATCTATTTCAGTCCAGATCGGTCGACCGTCCGGTCGACCGGACCTTGTGGCTTTGGGCTTGCACGTTTGTGCACGTCTTGCGGTCGAACGACCGGCCGACCGACCGGCCGACCGACTGCAAGACCCTTCGTCTCGGGTTTTGTCGGTCGACCGGCCCGGTCGACCGATAATTCAAAAGTTTGTTTTTGTTTAAACTACGGTCGACCGACCGGTCGACAGGGTCCAACGGCTCTTTTGCCATATAAACTGCTGGTCGACCGGCCCGGTCGACCGATAGCCGCCAGCAGCCCCCAACGGCTAGTTTCTTAGAATCTGTTTTTTGTTTTGATTTTGATGTTTCTTTCAGCTATCTCTGATTTTCTTGTGGTTATAATCTGACCTATTGACCTAGATTAAATGATGAAATGCTTTTAGCAAATCCTATAAATAGATGTCATTGGTCCCTTGTTGAACACAAGAAAAATTCCCATTGTTTTTAAGTTTCAAAAGAAAAGAAAAGAAAAGTTTTCAAGCTTTCATTCTCTAAAGTGCTTTCTTTGGTTAAAGTTTTCAGTTGTTTTCAAGCTATTCTTACTTCTTTACAATTGAAATTTTTCTTACTTCACTTCTTGAGCCAAAAATCATCTCTACTCTATAAGAAGTTGTAAGAGAGAAGTTTGTGGTCTTTTGATCACCAAGTGACTTGTAATTCTTGTGTTGTGATCCCTCTTGTGTAGAGGTTGGATTGGTTGGAGTTGGGTACTCCGGTCTTGTGTAGACCAAGTGTAATCCCCTTGGGTGTAAAGGTTCCGGTGTGAAAATTTTCTTTGTGGATTTAGTAGAAATCCTTCACGGTGGTGGAGGCGGGACGTAGAGCAGTGGCTCGAACCTCGAAACAAATTACTTGTGTTTGCGATTGGTTTCCTTATTACTTTTCATTGCTTTATTTTCGTAACTTGTGATATTGTTTGTTTGCTCTTCATCATTTCAATCATTTCATTGACTTGCATTTTTTGGTCTTTACTCATCTCAACAAGAAAGCAATTACGCGCCTCAACTCATAATATAGAGGAATCAAAGAGGAGAAGTTCTAGAACCCTTCACGGAAAATTCGGCTTCAATTTGTTATTTTGAGTGACTGTTTGCATCATTCATATTCACTTGTTTAAAAAGATCCCTAGATTAGCATTAACACCTATTCACCCCCCTCTAGGTATTTTTTTTCAATTGGTATCAGAGCTTTGGCCTCTAGGCTCTTGACTTAATAACCTTAGAGAGATCCTCTATTGCTAATCACTCTATTCATATTTCATCCTCATACACTCAGTAAAAGTGGCTGAAGGAATTAAGACCCCACCCAAATATGATGCCCTTAACTTTCCCAAATGGAAGGTTCAGATGACTGAGTTTTTGCAATCCTTAGGGAGCCGGGTTGCAAAGGCAGTGACTAAACCTTTTAGCGCACCCCTTGGTGATAAGGACACTTGGTCCAAAATTGCCACGAAAGAGTTTGACACTAATGTTAGGGCACACTATGCCTTACTTCAAGCTCTTAATGCTGATGATATTTTTAGAGTCATTCATTACAAATCCGCATATGAGATTTGGACTCACTTACTTGTCACTCATGAGGGAACTTCACAAGTAAAGAGGGCCAAAATTGATCTTCTTTGTTCCCAATATGAAAACTTTTCCATGCAAGAAAATGAAACCATAGATGTATGGTTACAAAATTTACAAAGATTACTAATGGTCTTTCTTCTTTAGGTGACGGCATTGACAACGACCAAAAAGTGAGGAAGATCATCCGTGCAGTCCCTCCATCTTGGGAAGTCAAAGCCACAACTTTGAAGGAGCTCAATGACAAGGAAGAAATGGAGCTCATCGGTCTCATTGGGAATCTCAAGACCCATGAGATGGAAAGAAAAGCAAGAGAAGAGATGGCTCCTCCCAAGAAGAAAGCAATCGCCTTCAAGAGCTCTTCTACCTACTCCGACGAAGACGATGAGGAAGAGGATGATGAAGATCTTTCTTTTCTTGTAAAGAACGTTTGGAGAATGTACAACAAGACAAAGTTCCAAAATAGAAGGAGATGACAAGGTAAAGAAGAGAGGAAATTATTTGCTTCAATTGCCGGAAGCCGGGTCATATTGTTGCGAAATGTTCGGAAAATAAAGGCAAATCCTCCACCTCCAAGAAGCCATACAAAAAGAAAGCTTTAAAGGTTGGTTGAGATTCAGAGAGTGAATCTGATGAGGAAGTCGACACCGCCAACATGTGCTTCATGGCAAATGAAAGCACAAGCAAGGTAACTCCCGATACATCCATTTATTGTGAACTATCTATAGATGAACTAAGAGAAGCTTTTGAAGAACTATCTCATAACTATGATTTTCTCAAAAAGAAATACTTAAAAATAAAAAAGGAAAATAAATCACTTAACCACAAAGTTTTCATGCTCACAAAAGAAAAAGATGAATTGTTTTCAACTCTCACTTCTACTCAAAAGGATTTTGATGATTATAAAATTTCTTGCAAAGGTATATTTCCACAAATTGATGAAAATGAGATTTCCATGCTAAAGAAAAAATTGATTCATTAGGAGTAGTTTTGAAGAAATGTGAATTTGATAAAACTAGACTAGAAGCTATGTTCCTAAGAAACATGTCCCAAAGAAACAATCACATGCTACTCACACTCATAAATCACAACCTTTACATCATGCTAAGCACCCTAAACATGACCATACTCCACACACTCATCATGCATTTATGTATGGTAAAGTTTATGCATGCACATATTGTGGCCGTAAGGGTCATTTGGTTAAATTTTGCTATGATAGGATAAATGCATCGCATAATCATGTTTGGATTCAGAATACTAATATTCAAGGACCCAAGAAAGTTTGGATACCAAAGTCAACAAATTTGTTAAATGATGTAGGTACATTCCAAAGCCCAATGACGTAAGGACCGGTGGTATCTTGATCGTGGTTTCTCAAGGCACATGACTTGGGATATCAACAACTTCGCAACCCTATCAAGATACCATGAAGGTGGCACCGTCACCTTCGGAGATGACGCCAAAGGAAAAATCATTGGTATTGGTAATGTTAAACTTGGTACATCTTCTTTAATAAAAAATATTATTTTAGTTGATGGCCTCAAGCATAATCTCTTGATTGTTGTCAACTTTGTGATAAAGGTTTTAATGTTGTTTTTGATGACCTAGCATGTAGTGTTATTGATAGACAAACTAATGCATGTATATTTTCTTGTTTTCGTGAAAATAATGTATACATGATTGATATGTCTAATATGCTATGCAATGCTACTTGTTTGAATGCCCTCGATGATGACTCTTGGTTGTGGCATAGGAGATTAGGCCACATTTCTTTTGATCATCTATCTAGATTAGATAAAAAGGAAATGGTGAAAGGTATTCCTTACTTGAAATTTGAAAAGGACAGCATTTGCGATGCGTGCCAACTTGGGAAACAAACCATGTCCTCTTTCAAATCAATCAAGGATATCATGACATCACGACCTTTGGAGTTGATCCATATGGATTTGTTTGGTCCTAAAAAAATCAAAAGTCTAAGTGGAAATCGTTTTGCTTTCGTTTTAGTTGATGATTTCTCTCGTTTTACTTGGGTTTTCTCTTTAGAATATAAAAATCAAGCCTTTTCACATTTTCAAGCCTTTAAGAAAAGAGTTAAAAAGGAAAAAGATTCTTCTATTTTAAGAATAAGAAGTGATAGAGGTGGTGAATCAATAACCAACCCTTTACCATTTTTTATGAAGAACATGGAATTAAGCATGAACTATCTTGTCCTAGAACTCCACAACAAAATGGAGTCATTGAGAGGGAAAATCGTACATTATAAGAGATGGATAGGACAATGATAAATGAGTATGGTCTCCCTCAATACCTATGGGCCGAGGCCGTAAACACATCTTGCTACATATCAAATAAGGTTTTCTTATGCAAAAACGCTTCTAAAACATCTTTTGAGATTTATTATTCAAGAAAACCAAATGTTTCATACTTTAAAGTTTTTGGTTGTAAATGTTTTATTTTGAATACTAAAGATAATTAGGTAAATTTGATGCAAAATCATATGATGTAATTTTTGTTGGTTACTCTAACACTAGTAAAGCTTATAGTGTCTTCAATAAATCATCTTTGACTATTGAAAAATCTATACATGTAAAGTTTGAGGAATCTAATGTGTTTGTTGAGAATGTTATAAAAATAGATTCCCTAAATGAAGACATGGAGAAAATTACCTTGAAGGATACACCTACTCTTGAAGACGTGCCTAAAGTTGATGAGGAAAGTAAAGTTCAAGAAGTTGAAGTGGAACCATCATAACCACTTCCAAAGGATTGGAGATTCACTCCACATCATCCCAAGGATCTTATTATAGGTGAAGTATTAAAAGGGTAACTACTCGTTCTAAACTTTATGATCTTTGTGGGCACTATGTATTTATTTCTCATGTCGAACCAAAGAACATCCTCGAAGCCGAGGGCGACTCATATTGGTTGCTAGCATGCAAGAGGAGCTCAATCAATTCGAGCGCAACCAAGTTTGGCATCTTATTCCTAGGCCCCACGATAGACCAACAATTGGTACTAAGTGGATCTTTAAGAACAAGTTGGATGAGTCAGGTAATGTTGTTAGGAATAAAACTAGGTTAGTGGCCCAAGGTTACACTCAAGTCGAAGGTATCGATTTTGAGAAAACTTTTGCACCCGTAGCACGGCTTGAAGCCACACGGATGACACTTGCATTTGCTTCATATAAAGATTTTAAACTTTTTCAAATGGATGTAAAAAATGCTTTCTTAAATGGATTTATTGAAGAGGAGGCGTATGTTGAACAACCCCCCGAGTTTGTTGATCCTACACATCTGGATTTTATTTTCAAACTAGACAAAGCTCTTTATAGTTTAAAACAAGCCCCTTGGGCTTGGTATGAAAGACTTTCTTCATTTCTTATTTCAAATGATTTTACTAAAGGAAAAATAGATACTACTTTGTTTACCAAACATGTTGAAAATGATATACTTATAGTTCAAATATATGTTGATAATATCATATTTGGTTCTACTAATGAAAATCTTTGCAAAGCTTTTGAATCATGCATAGTAAGATCCCTACCTAGTAATACAGTATTTTCATATTCCTAAAGTATTATTTTGATTTACCAATTATTTTTAATTAATCAAGCTAATTTATTTCTCTTGAGATTATTATCGTTGGATATGCAAAATTATTTTCAGATAATATAAGACAAATTATTCTTCCATTATTAATTATTGTTGATTCTATTTTAGTGTATCATTATTTATTAATAGTGTTCTGTTATTTTGGGCATTTAATTTGATGTTGGCATTTGTGTTAATACTAATCTTGGTGGTGGTGGTGTTCTCCTTGTTAGCCTCTCACCCTATTTCCCCTTACCCATTAGTGATTCCATAATTCATTATGCTCACTACCCAATTGATGAACCTATGCCCATTCAACTATTAGATCCCAACCCGTTAGCCTACCCATTCATCTATCGGATCCCGATTCATTAGCATGTCCACAATCCAATACCCACAAACCCAATAACCTATTATTTACACATACTATATATATTCCTAAACCTAAGCAAGAAACCCTAACCTAGTCAATAGCCTAACCTAATCCTATCACCCCCCAACTCCAGCCGCACCCCCTTTCCCCTCCCTCCTGTGAACAGCAACGCCCAGGCCGGCCATCATCTCCCCTGGCCGAGCCCAGCACCTCAGGCCTTCGCCCCCTTGCGGCATCCACACCATAGCTGGATCCCCCCTCTGCACTCTCCTGTGCCAACTCCCCCACGGCAGTGCCATGGCCTGGCCGTCCCCCTCCCTTCAGCAGCACTCAGGCTGGATCTATGTTCCCAGTAGCACCATTGGCGCCTCCTTCCACGGCCAGATTCCACCACAGCAGATCCAGGCCAATTCCAGCAGGCCGCCCCCATCACCAGCAGCCCTCCTCAGCCTCTGGTGGCGCGCCCAGCCAACAGCAGCAGCCCTGCCTCCTCCCCCTCTGATCTGCGCTTGCAGATCCAGCAGCAAGGGCAACCAACAGCAGCCCAGGAAATCAGCAACAGCAGCCCCTCCTTGCCGCGCCCCTTGCAGACCAGCCCCGGATCCAACAGAGCAGCAGGCCGACCACGGCAGCGACTCGCCCGGTGACGCGCACAGCAGCAACCACCTAGATCCAGCGCGCAGGCAGCGAACGAGCGGCAATTCCAGGCCCTTCCGGCGAGCGCGAGATCCTCAGCTTGCAGCCAGGCCTTCCTCAGTACCCTGGCTACCCTCTTATGCAGTCCAACAGCGAAGAGCGGCACCACAGCGACCGTAACGGCGACTCGCCCGGCGACGACCAGACTCCCCAATGTGAGTATCTCTTTCTCCTTCTCTCTTTTATTAAGTGGTTGCAGCTATTATTGTATATGTTATGTAATTGTTAAGTAGAATACTTAGATTACATGTTTATATATGGGGATCTTTAAGAATGGTAGTGGATTATCTTTGCCCTTTATGTTACATGATGAATGCATAGAAACAGGAGATGCATATCTATGATGTTGGAATCCTTTAATTACCATATGAATGCTTAGATTTCTAGTGTAGTCATGTGTGTTGAAGAGTATGTAAGTACTGGAGAGAGTATGAGAAGAATAAGTGATGGTGTATCTCTGATTTCTATTCTGGCAGGGGAGTTAGTCGACTTAGCCCACTTGTAGTCGACTAACTCATCCTCCAGTCGACTTATATATCACCCCTAGTCGACTAGTGTCTGTCTGAATGTTATGTATAGACATCTGATGGATTGTAGACCTTACCCATGAGTTGTGTGTTGGATATAGATGGATGTACATGATATCAAGGGATGGATATATGATGGAATGACTTGACTTATCATGTTGGAACTTAGATGCATGCCTATGATATATTGTGATACCGAGTGTTTGGAATATTATGACTGATCATTAATAGAAGTGGTGATTGTGAATACTTATGAATCAGAGTTGCATATTTGAGTGAGAGGACTAGTACTGGATATTGTTGATGTATGTCGGATTGGTGATTAATGTGTCGGATTACGTGATGTGTATTGATACTCGATTGATTGGAACTATTGGAATCATGAGTTGGTTGTAATGACTCGGGATTGATCTAGACTTATGTTATTTACATTGAATGATGTTCAATGATTAGATATGACTTATTTATTTGAGTATTTGAGGACATATCAGATATGACTGGATTAGTTGAGTTGTGCTTTAGATTGATCTTGAGTTAAAAGTTATCTAGAATCTATATTCCTTTTATTGGAGCCTGACTGATATTGAGATGAGATTGACATTGGTTGTAATTGGGATCTGTTAGATGACATGTTATTAATGTTGGGTACCAAGATGTAGATATCCTAGATTACATGTTGTTGAGGATGTTGACTATTTAAATATGATTCAGTATGTGTTGACTTAATATTCTTTTATTGGTGATGATTCATTCAGACATTGATGTTGACTTGTTACGATGTTCTTTGAGGACGTTTCCTAATCAGATATGATTGTGGTGTGTGTTGACATATTGTACTCGAGAATATATCTTATGATTCATTTGAGTATTGGCGTGGACTTGTTGAGATGTTAGAGACTGGATCACTTCAGTTAGTAGAGATTGAGCTAGTGTGATAGTGACCAAGTTGATATTAATGATCTTGTACTTAAGAGTCACTAGATACTAATTATCAGTTTACTACTTATTGGTGAGATACTTGTTGGTGATTATAAGATGTTCATGTTCAGAGTTTATATAAGTTGGCAGAAATCTGTATCAGTTACTAGTTGTTAGTGACACTTTTGTGTTAGTAGCTATATCTCCAGTATTCTATTAGATGTCAGATATTAGTTGTCAGATATCACAGTTGTCAGATATCACAGTTGTCAGATATCATAATTGTCAGATACCACAGTTGTCAGTTGTCAGATTATCAGCTAGTGTTGACATCAGTAGTTGTTGGAGATATCAGTTACTATTACATAATAAATCACGTTGATTGTTTATTAATAAAAGACATCATAACCCGGGGAACAAGGGGTAATTGCCTGATGATGCATGTCGTGTATTTTAGGAGGATTCTTATGGTACCGAGTTGTGGGTTCCAACCATGGGGAACCAGGGTAGTACTGGCTACCCATTCAGTTGTCAGTTGTCAGGGCTATGCTCGGATTACGGCGCCACACTAGTTGTCTTTTCGTGTGGGGCTGTGGTCTTCAGTTGTCAGAGCCTTGCGGCTTGTTCTGGTTCAGTGCCAGGGGTGTTAGACCGTGGTACCGGGCATGCACGGTACTCTTTCAAAACACATGCACTACATTGGCAGGCAGTTACAACAATGATAACTTTGTTTGATATGTGGGAAAACGACTGTGGTATAGGACACAGCTAAGTACTGCATTAGTTAGGTTAATAATAACCAACCAGACTAGTGACATATAGGTTACACATCTGACATCAGATATTAGTCTACATTTGTGTTAGTTGACTTTGATATCAGTTGCTTGTTCACAGTCGTGATAGTTGTCTTATATCTTTGTTGATATTGATATCAGATATGCTTCAGTTCAGATGTTTATCATGTCATGATATTTAATTATCTTATATCTGCAGTTGTTTATCTGTTATTCAATTGTGTTATATTTGCAGTTGCTCTTATTGTTATTTATGCACATGTTCTTATGCACGAGCTATTTCCCCTTTACACACACACTCACCATGGTCGCGTTCTGACGACCCTAGATTTGCACGTCCAGATATTGGACGGTTTGTTTCTAATGTGCAGGTGTTCGTTGAGGCTGTACGCTTCGCGAATAGCTGGAGCTTCTCCCTATTCTATTCTGGTACTTTTATCTTTCCAGTTTTCGTATTATTTCCTGTTTCTTGTTATATCGGTTCAATTGTTATTTCAGTCTTGATTCATATGATATCATGCGTGGTTGCTCATATGTGGTATTACAGTATTCAGTATTCATTACAGTTGGGATTTATTATAGCTTGTTTCAGGTTACTTAAGGCTTAGCGCGTATGCGTGAGGGATTTTCCTTGCGTATATGCGTCGCCGACTCGTGACGCGTCTCCGCTCCAGCGTTTTTTTGGGAAGCGGGGCGTGACAGGGTTTTCTTGGTATCAGAGCCTAGGTTTTCGACTTGCGATGTGAAATTTTGACTTTTATTTCGCAAGAGAGACCTAGCTCTTACCGGTAACTTGAAAATAAGCTATTGTTATACTGCAATATACATATGCTATCCATTATGATATTCAGTCATTTGGAATTGACCGTCCTTCCTTTGGAAATTCTAATCTTTGATTTTTGATATCCTTGATCTCTACTCTCCTTTTGAGTAATTCGGATTTTCATCTTACTTCTCTTCTACCATCTTGATTCTATTCCTTGACTTTGTCTTTTGAGATTGGTTACTTCTTGCTGAAGCCGGTAGCAGAATCAGAGTAGCGCAGCGGAAGCGTGGTGGATTTGTGATGTGCAGAGAAGCGATGTGGAGTTTGTTTGTCTTCTTCTTGGTTTTTGGGATTCTTTTATCATTCCTTGCTTTATTTGAATTTCGGGGACGAAATTTTTAATAAGGTGGGTAGAGTGTAAGATCCCTACCTAGTAATACAGTATTTTCATATTCCTAAAGTATTATTTTGATTTACCGATTATTTTTAATTAATCAAGCTAATTTATTTCTCTTGAGATTATTATCGTTGGATATGCAAAATTATTTTCAGATAATATAAGACAAATTATTCTTCCATTATTAATTATTGTTGATTCTATTTTATTGTATCATTATTTTATTAATAGTGTTCTATTATTTTGGGCATTTAATTTGATGTTGGCATTTGTGTTAATACTAATCTTGGTGGTGGTGGTGGTGTTCTCCTTGTTAGCCTCTCACCCTATTTCCCCTTACCCTTTGGTGATTCCATAATTCATTATGCTCACTACCCAATTGATGAACCTATGCCCATTCAACTATTAGATCCCAACCCGTTAGCCTACCCATTCATCTATCGGATCCCGATTCATTAGCATGTCCACAACCTAATACCCGCAAACCCAATAACCTATTATTTACACATACAATATATATTCCTAAACCTAAGCAAGAAACCCTAACCTAGTCAATAGCCTAACCTAATCCCATCACCCCCCCAACTCCAGCCGCACCCCCTTTCCCCTCCCTTCTGTGAACAGCAACGCCCAGGCCGGCCATCATCTCCCCTGGCCGAGCCCAGCACCTCAGGCCTTCGCCCCCTTGCGGCATCCACACCAGAGCCGGATCCCTCCTCTGCACTCTCCTGTGCCAACTCCCCCACGGCAGTGCCATGGCCTGGCCGTCCCCCTCCCTTCAGCAGCACTCAGGCTGGATCTATGTGCCCAGCAGCACCATTGGCGCCTTCTTCCACGGCCGGATTCCACCACAGCAGATCCAGGCCAATTCCAGCAGGCCGCCCCCATCACCAGCAGCCCTCCTCGGCCTCTGGTGGCCGGCCCAGCCAACAGCAGCAGCCCGGCCTCCTCCCCCTCTGATCTGCGCTTGCAGATCCAGCAGCAAGGGCAACCAACAGCAGCCCAGGAAATCAGCAGCAGCAGCCCCTCCTTGCCGCGCCCCTTGCAGACCAGCCCCGGATCCAACAGAGCAGCAGGCCGACCACGGCAGCGACTCGCTCGGTGACGCGCACAGCAGCAACCACCCAGATCCAGCGCGCAGGCAGCGAGCGAGCGGCAATTCCAGGCCCTTTCAGCGAGCGCGAGATCCCCAGCTTGCAGCCAGGCCTTCCTCAGTACCCTGGCTACCCTCTTATGCAGTCCAACAGCGAAGAGCGGCACCACAGCGACCGTAACGGCGACTCGCCCGGCGACGACCAGACTCCCCAATGTGAGTGTCTCTTCCTCCTTCTCTCTTTTATTAAGTGGTTGCAGCTATTATTGTATATGTTATGTAATTGTTGAGTAGAATACTTAGATTACATGTTTATGTATGGGGATCTTTAAGAATGGTAGTGGAATATCTTTGCCCTTTATGTTACATGATGAATGCATAGAAACAGGAGATGCATATCTATGATGTTGGAATCCTTTAATTACCATATGAATGCTTAGATTTCTAGTGTAGTCATGTGTGATGAAGAGTATGTAAGTACTGGAGAGAGTATGAGAAGAATAAGTGATGGTGTATCTCTGATTTCTATTCTGGCAGGGGAGTTAGTCGACTTAGCCCACTTGTAGTCGACTAACTCATCCTCCAGTCGACTTATATATCACCCCTAGTTGACTAGTGTCTGTCTGAATGTTATGTATAGACATCTGATGGATTGTAGACCTTGCCCATGAGTTGTGTGTTGGATATAGATGGATGTACATGATATCGAGGGATGGATATATGATGGAATGACTTGACTTATCATGTTGGAACTTAGATGCATGCCTATGATATGTTGTGATACCGAGTGTTTGGAATATTATGACTGATCATTAATAGAAGTGGTGATTGTGAATACTTATGAATCAGAGTTGCATATTTGAGTGAGAGGACTAGTACTGGATATTGTTGATGTATGTCGGATTGGTGATTAATGTGTCGGATTACGTGATGTGTATTGATACTCGATTGATTGGAACTATTGGAATCATGAGTTGGTTGTAATGACTCGGGATTGATCTAGACTTATGTTATTTACATTGAATGATGTTCAATGATTAGATATGACTTATTTAGTTGAGTATTTGAGGACATATCAGATATGACTGGATTAGTTGAGTTGTGCTTTAGATTGATCTTGAGTTAGAAGTTATCCAGAATCTATATTCCTTTTATTGGAGCCTGACTGATATTGAGATGAGATTGACATTGTTGGTAATTGGGATCTGTTAGATGACATGTTATTATTGTTGGGTACCAAGATGTAGATATCCTAGATTACATGTTGTTGAGGATGTTGACTATTTAAATATGATTCAGTATGTGTTGACTGGATATTCTTTTATTGGTGATGATTCATTCAGACATTGATGTTGACTTGTTACGATGTTCTTTGAGGACGTTTCCTAATCAGATATGATTGTGGTGTGTGTTGACATATTGTACTCGAGAATATATCTTATGATTCATTTGAGTATTGGCGTGGACTTGTTGAGATGTTAGAGACTGGATCACTTCAGTTAGTAGAGATTGAGCTAGTGTGATAGTGACCAAGTTGATATTAATGATCTTGTACTTCAGAGTCACCAGATACTAATTATCAGTTTACTACTTATTGGTGAGATACTTGTTGGTGATTATAAGATGTTCATGTTCAGAGTTTATATAAGTTGGCAGAAATCTGTATCAGTTACTAGTTGTTAGTGACACTTTTGTGTTAGTAGCTATATCTCCAGTATTCTATTCAGATGTCAGATATTAGTTGTCAGATATCACAGTTGTCAGATATCATAGTTGTCAGATACCACAGTTGTCAGTTGTCAGATTATCAGCTAGTGTTGACATCAGTAGTTGTTGGAGATATCAGTTACTATTACATAATAAATCACGTTGATTGTTTATTAATAAAAGACATCATAACCCGGGGAACAAGGGATAATTGCCTGATGATGCATGTCGTGTATTTTGAGAGGATTCTTATGGTACCGAGTTGTGGGTTCCAACCATGGGGAACCAGGGTAGTACTGGCTACCCATTCAGTTGTCAGTTGTCAGGGCTATGCTCGGATTACGGCGCCACACTAGTTGTCTTTTCGTGTGGGGCTGTGGTCTTCAGTTGTCAGAGCCTTGCGGCTTGTTCTGGTTCAGTGCCAGGGGTGTTAGACCGTGGTACCGGGCATGCACGGTACTCTTTCAAAACACATGCACTACATTGGCAGGCAGTTACAACAACGATAACTTTGTTTGATATGTGAGAAAACGGCTGTGGTATGGGACACAGCTAAGTACTGCATTAGTTAGGTTAATAATAACCAACCAGACTAGTGACATATAGGTTACACATCTGACATCAGCTATTAGTCTACATTTGTGTTAGTTGACTTTGATATCAGTTGCTTGTTCACAGTCATGATAGTTGTCTTATATCTTTGTTGATATTGATATCAGATATGCTTCAGTTCAGATGTTTATCATGTCATGATATTTAATTATCTTATATCTGCAGTTGTTTATCTGTTATTCAGTTGTGTTATATTTGCAGTTGCTCTTATTGTTATTTATGCACATGTTCTTATGCACGAGCTATTTCCCCTTTACACACACACTCACCATGGTCGCGTTCTAACGACCCTAGATTTGCACGTCCAGATATTGGACGGTTTGTTTCTAATGTGCAGGTGTTCGTTGAGGCTGTACGCTTCGCGAATAGCTGGAGCTTCTCCCTATTCTATTCTGGTACTTTTATCTTTCCAGTTTTCGTATTATTTCCTGTTTCTTGTTATATCGGTTCAGTTGTTATTTCAGTCTTGATTCATATGATATCATGAGTGGTTGCTCATATGTGGTATTGCAGTATTCAGTATTCATTACAGTTGGGATTTATTATAGCTTGTTTCAGGTTACTTAAGGCTTAGCGCGTATGCATGAGGGATTTTCCTTGCGTATATGCGTCGCTGACTCGTGTCGCGTCTCCGCTCCAGCGTTTTTTTGGGAAGCGGGGCGTGACATGCATGAAGGAGGAATTTGAGATGTCTATGATGGGCGAGCTTATCTACTTCCTTGGTCTCCAAATCAAGCAAAGAAAGGATGAGATTTTCATCAATCAAGCCAAGTACACGAAAGAACTTATCAAGAAATTTGGGCTTGAAGGGGCTAAGACAAGCAAAACTCCCATGGTTACCACCACAAAGCTTGACAAGGATGAACAAGGTACAAATGTAGACATTAAACTCTATCATATCATGATTTGTAGTTTGTTGTATTTAACGGCTAGTAGGCCAGACATTATGTTTTGTGTATGTCTTTGTGCTCGATTTCAATCGTGTCCTAAAGAGTCCCATTTGATTGCGGTAAAACACATTATTAGATACCTTAAGGGCACAATTGAAATGGGTTTATGGTATCCGAAGACCGGATAATTTTCAAAGACGAATTTTTCGGATGCCGACTATGCGGGTTGTAGAGTGGACAGGAAGAGTATAAGTGGAACATGTCAATTTTTTGGTAATTGTCTTGTTTCATGGTCTTTCAAGAAATAAAATTCGGTAGCCCTCTCAACCGCTGAGGCGGAGTATGTTACGGCGGGGGCTTGTTGTGCACAAGTCCTTTGGATGAAACATACTCTCCTTGACTATGATTTGCATTTTGACTATATTAAAATATTTTGTGACAATACTAGCACTATTCATATGACTAAAAATGCAAATCAACATAGTAAGACTAAGCACATTGACATTCGGTATCACTTTCTTAGAGATCATTATGAGAAAGGTGATATTGAAATTGATTATGTTTCTACCGATTTTCAACTTGTCGATATTTTTACAAAACCACTAGACTATAATAGATTTTCTTCTATTTGTGGTGAATTGAATGTTTGTGTTATGGATTCATGAAATTTTTTTAACAATGTTTACCCTTTTTGATGTATGACAAAAAGGGGGAGAAAAAGTTAGTTTATTATTTTGGGTTATATATTTTTGAGTTTTGAGTTATGTGTTTTGAGTTTTGAGTTATGTGTTTTGAGTTATTGTTTGTTTACTTTTGAGCTATATGTTTTAAATTATTATTTCTTTCTTATGCCAAGTGTTTGTTTTTTTTACTTTTTGTAAAATTCATTCATGTATATAGCCATTCACATATATAGCATGATTCGAGGGGGAGCCTCCAAGCTCCTTTCCCATTTTTCCCATTTTTTGTTACATAACTCATATGTTTATCATCATCAAAAAGGGGAAGATTGTTGGCCCAAGGTTACAATCACGCGGTTTTGGAGTTTTGATGATTACAAAATATATATAGTTATTTATGCTAATCTTTTTTTAGTGTTTAAGTGTGTTTCAGGGTTCTAAAGATTCAAGATGTGTTCTTCCCTAAAGGAAGGTATTTTTGACTCAAGTTGACTCAATTCGGGATCAAGGATTCAAGTTATTCAACATTGCATATGGAGAGCCCAAATTGAAGAACTTGTAGTCACCTAGAACCGTTGTAAGAATTAGTATGTTAAAGAGTAAGGTTATGATAAGTTGGCTCAAGAAAACACCACACATTTTTTCACTTTTCAAAAATACAGGTTTTGTTTTGGTGAGTTGGATTAGGTGCATGTCTTGATTGATATACATGTCTCAAAATATTTCATATTTTTATATCTAGTTTAATTCATGTATCTCATCCCCTGTAGCATGCTACTTAAACATCAAACCATTTAAAAATATTTCAAAAATTCTTCAAAGTTCAAAAATATTTCCAAAATAAATCTGTTTCAGGCTTAACGGTCGACCGGGCGGTCGACCGGATCTATTTCAGGCCAGATCGGTCGACCGTCCGGTCGATCGGGTCTTGTGGCTTTGGGCGTGCACGTCTGTGCACGTCTGCCGGTCGACCGGGCTAGTCGACCGACAGACCTTGCGGTCGACCGACTGCAAGACCCTTAGTCTCGGGTTTTATCGGTCGACCGGCCCGGTGGACCGACAGTTCAAAAGTTTGTTTTTGTTTAAACTGCAGTCGACTGACCGGTCGACCGAGTCCAACGGCTCTTTTGTCATATAGACTGCCGGTCGACCGTCCGATCGACCGACAGCCGCCAGCAGCCCCCAACGGCTAGTTTCTTGGAATCTGTTTTTTGTTTTGATTTTGATGTTTCTTTCAGCTATCTCTGATTTTCTTGTGGGTATAATTTGACCTATTGACCTAGATTAAATGATGAAATGCTTTTAGCAAATCCCTATAAATAGATGTCATTGGTCCCTTGTTGAACCCAAGAAAAATCCCCATTGTTTTTAAGTTTCAAAAGAAAAGAAAAGTTTTCAAGCTTTCATTTTCTAAAGTGCTTTCTTTGGTTAAAGTTTTCAGTTGTTTTCAAGCTCTTCTTAGTTCTTTACAACTGAAATTTTTCTCACTTTACTTCTTGAGCCAAAAATCATCTCCACTCTATAAGAAGTTGTAAGAGAATTTTGTGGTCTTTTGATCACCAAGTGACTTGTAATTCCTTGTGTTAAGATCCCTCTTGTGTAGAGGTTGGATTGGTTGCAGTTGGGTACTCCGGTCTTGTGTAGACCAAGTGTAATCCCCTTGGGTGTAAAGGTTCCAGTGTGAAAATTCCCTTTACGGATTTAGTGGAAATCCTTCACGGTGGTGGAGGCGGGGACGTAGAGCAGTGGCTCGAACCTCGAAACAAATTACTTGTGTTTGCGATTGGTTTCCTTATTGCTTTCATTGCTTTACTTTCCTAACTTATGATATTGTTTGTTTGCTCTTCATTATTTCAATCATTTCATTGACTTGCATTTTTCGGTCTTTACTCATCTCAACAAGAAAGCAATTACGCGCCTCAAATCATAATCTAGAGAAATTAAAGAGGAGAAGTTCTAGAGCCCTTCACGGGGAATTCAGCTTCAATTTCTTATTTTGAGTGACCGTTTGCATCATTCATACTCACTTGTTTAAAAAGATTACTAGATTAGCATTAACACCTATTCACTCTCCCTCTAGGTGTTTTTTTCAACCTCAACTCTTAATTTAGAGGAATCTCGAGGAGATAGTCCAGAGCTCTTCACTGAGAATTCGGCTACACTCTTTGGTTACACATAGTGTGTTGCAATTGAGTTTTTAATTCCGCATCATTTGTCATTAGATTAGCTAGTACACATATTCACCCCCTGATTAGTCTCTATTATTGCGTAATTTTTACCACATCTGCACATTTATCTTATATAAATACTGCTAATAATGGTTTGCCTATGTGATTGTAGGTCCATGGTGTGCAATGAAGAAGAAGACCCTAAATCACCATTTAATGGGTGATTAAAGGCCTACAAAGTAGCCATTGACCTTAGGAGGAGATTCTGTCAGACCAGGGAGATCAAACTGACATGGGACTGAAGCAACTGCACGTAGCAGATGGCGCTGCGCGCATCACCTTGTTACAGTCGCGAAAACGTGGCTCTGGCCGCGTTTTCGCAGCCGTACTGGCGCGGCCGCGCCAGTGCCTCGGGCTAGGGGTTGCCCCCCGGCCCCCTTTCCCTTGGTGCCTATAAATACCCCCTTAGGGTTCTGTAGAAGGTATCTCCAGAGCTTTTAGGAGTTGCTGTTATTTTGTTTCTAGGAGTTATAGTTGTTTTTATGTTTTCTTCTTCTTCTAGTTAGTTTAGCCATTAGAGTGAAGAGAGAGAGTGTGCACAAGTTGTATTTGAAGGTGATAAGCTTATACAAGTAATACTTCTCTTTCTTCTTTCCAGTTACTTGGTGTTTTCCATTTGCTTTTACTTTTTTGTTTTATATAATACTCCTTCTCTATACTTCTTCTCTCTTGTTGTTTTCTTTTCTTACCCATGTCTAACTAACTCTTTCATTACATGACTAACTAATTACTAACCCACTAATCTCTAACAACTTGATTGATAACCCAAATGAGTCAATAGTGTCAAACAAGCCTTGTGCAAATGAGAGGTATGACATCTTAAGATGAGGGTTCTAATTCTAACTTACTTATAAGTATTCCCTTTCTTATATTTCATGCTTATGATTTTTGATGATCTATAGATTGTAAGCTTTACTTATTTTTGTAAGTTAAAAATATTCCTATTAATTTTTGCCGACACCATTAGTGCACTTGTTTCTTCCCTTATTCTCGCCTTCAATTGGATCTTGATAAGGGAATGTTCAAGTTTTTGTCATGTAGAGCTAAGTTAAAGGAAGAGCTTTCATTCAATCTCCAACATAAATAGTTCCTATGCATAAGCGTTATGCTTGCCTATGATCCGTCGTGAGACTACATCTTCAAAGATTAGTGGAAGCACTTAGTAGAAAAATCGCCATGCGTTTTTACCATTAAGAAAATTTACTTTTACAAACCAACAAACCAATCCAAACAATTTTTAAAACAACACTTGTGTTTTTTTTCAATTCTTTATTTGAAACAAAGAACTTTTTCTTTACCTTGAACAAAGAAGCTGCACCAAAGCTTCCATCACTCTTCTTCCTTGTGGATACAACACATATAGCCACTTTACTACTATGGAAGAATCGCAAAAGCAGTAACAGCGACCCACATTCCTTTACTATATTTGTGCATGCTTTTTTCCGATCACCCCTCTAGGTGTATTTCAATTAGTATCAGAGCCTGCGCTCATGATATTCAGTTTAACTGCCTAAGAGTGAGCTCTTGGATTGCTAATCTAGATTTACATTTGCACACATATTATTTATATACTCATGGATCACCTTGCCCCTCCCATGTTTGATGTTTCTAACGTCGATATGTGAAAGTTTAGGATGAGTGCTTATTTAAAAGCACTAAGTTTGCATGTCTATCTTGCCACTATAAAAAAACCTATTTTGGTAATGACAAGTACATTGAGGCTAATGCACAAGCCTTAGATAGGCTAAAGCATACACTTCATAAAGACTATTTGTGTATGGTTTCTCATTTTGTTTCCGCCTTTGCAGTGTGGAACATATTGACCTCTTCCGAGCTACAAACGACAAACTATGTGGAGAAGGAACGTAGTGGAGATGAGTCTGACCAAGCTTACTTCATGATCCAAGGGAATGACTCCCTTTAGGTAAACTCGGACACTTAATTAGATGATAGTGCTAGTTTTTCTCGTGATGACAATATAGATGCCCATGCTTTAAATGAAGAACTTTCATTATTTTGTGAAAACTTGTTAAATAAATACAAACTTTTGAAAAAAAAATTTGAATTAAAAGAAAAAAATAAAAATTTATTTTCTAAACTTGATATAGTTTTGCAAGAGAAGGTTGAGGTTTCAAGTGAAAGGGACTCCTTGAAAACCCAACTTGACTTTGTCTTAAAGGAAAATGAAATTTTGAAAACTAAAAATAATTTTGATATTGTTTGAAGAATAATGATGTTTTGTCTTCAAGACTTGATTTGTGTTAAAAGAAAACAATTCTTTAAATAACAAAATTGTTTTAATTTCTAAAGAATTAGAATGCATTTCTTTAGAAAAGATTTCTTTAAAAAATGATTTAGATTCTCATGTTTGCCATGATACTATAGCTTGATCATCTTGTGTTTCTATTGCATACTCCACATCTTCTTCTAATGTTGAAAATAATATATGTATATTGAAGAAGAGTGTAAATTGTTTGGGCTCCACTTTGAGCCAATATGCCATGAATCACACAGGATTGGAATCCATATTTCGCATGAAACATGCTCCTCATATACATGCACACAAAACATGACATACACATACTCATCATGCTCACACAGATGATTCTATGTATGCTCATGTATACACTTGTACATATTGTAGACGTACGGGCCACCTTGTAAAATTTTGTTATAATAGAATAAATGCTTCAAATTTTGCAAATAAGTTTGTTTGGGTTAGGAAGGTGATAACCCCCATGGACCCAAAAGGTATGGGTACCAAATTTATCCCTATTGTATTTGATATATGTGTAGGATCTATAAACAAGTAACACAAACACTAAAGGGGGGTGAATAGTGTTTATAAACTTTTTAAATTAAAACTACTTACAGGAAAGTAAAATTCACAGAATAAAAATTCAAAAAATACAAACGCAAAGATAAGAGATTTTATCCTGGTTCGGTTCTTGTGACCTACGTCTAGTCCCCAAGCAGTCCACTTGAGATTTTTCTTTTTCTGATTTAGATACACCCAAAATCAACACCTGTACACCACTTGACAAAACACCCTTTGCCAAATGTGTACAACTCCTCTTACACCAAGAAGACGACACCTTGTATAACTTCTCTTCTACACCAAGAAGACGCTCTTGTACAACTTCTCTTTGAGTGAATACAATCAATCTTATAAGCCTTGAATCTGTATGTAATTGTGGATAAGGTCTCTTTTAGGTCGACTTTCAGAATTCTTCACAATAGATTAGGAATTGGTGAAGAAATAGAAAGTAGAAGTAGGTTTTCAGAAAAACAGAATTTTGAACAGAATTTTTGGGCAGAAAACTTGTGTTTTGAATTGGTGAATTGATCTTAGAACAACATCCCTATTTATAGGTGAAATCTATAGTCAGTTAGGGAAGTTATCAATACAAATTTGAAATTTAAAACGTTGGATAAAACACCAGAAAGCAGTAACTGTTTAACAGTCAGAAACTGATATTAGTCAACTAGGGTATGGAGGTTAGTCGACTAGAAGAACAAATTTTGCCAATTTTAGTCGACTAATATATGAGGCAAGTCGACTATATCAAGACTGATACGGATAATAAGTTTTTAAAAACTGTAATTAGTCAACCAGTAGAACATTATTAGTCGACTATAGTATGAGTTAGTCGACTAGCATAGTCGACTAATACTGCTAAACAGATATCAAACAGAGAGCATGATATTTTTTGTGGAAGGCCTTAGTCGACTATAACAATATCAAGTCGACTGTAGTATTGGTTAGTCGACTGTATAAGGGGTCAAGTCAACTATATGACTATTGTGTGTGCGTTCAAGGCTTTTAACAAAGATTCTAAAAAATACACATAAACAGTCAAATTCTCCAAATGAGTTTGAGCAACTAGAACTCTATATATAAGCTTGAGATAGAGTTCCAAATGCATTTGTATCATTTTGTTATCCATCATCAAAAGTTTTCAATCTGTAGGCTTCAACAGTATGTAGGTGTGAGCTCTTATTTGACGTGAGAGTTTTGGTGCCTTGATAGTGGATGCGTTCCGACCTAAATGGTGACACTTTTAGATGCATCACTTTCAAGGAAAGTTTGGTGAAAAGACCACCATGATTTTGGAGACATAAGAGTGGTTTACATGGTTTAGTAACTATCTCTAACTCTTTGTTTATGTTTACATGCTTTTACAATGCTTTTAGCATGTATTGATTTTCATGTTTTTCATGTTTATTATGTTAAATGCAATATTAATTAGACTTGAGATATACATAAATAGTATTTGAGATACACCAATATTTATATGGACTATTACTTTTATGTTCTCACTATAGTTTAACTATTGTGTATATCCTAACTCTAAAGTACGTACATTTACCCTAATGATCATGTTTGTTTATGATTTTATACTTCATGTTTTTGATTACTTATTTAGATGAAGTTTTCATTAAACTTGTGTTTATACTTGTACAAGTAGTGAGCTATATTTGGTTATTATGTATTTGTGCTTCATTACTCATTTGTACTCATTACATATACTTGTATAACCTAATTTTGATGATTCTTTCATTTTTACTTATTTTTTCTATTTTGTTACATATTTTCATAAAAATGTATTTAGCTTCATGTACATGTCAATTTTGTCGAAAACTTTAGATATATACATGTCTATCTTAGAGTCACTTGCTTTTCATGCAATATTCTATTATAGACTCATTTATATTTGGGATATGTATGTATACTCTAGTTTAGACAAAATATACATATGCCTTGAAGTTTGTTTTGTTTTGATGTAAATTGAATTTTTATGATGTTCACATTTATAAAGGTATTTCATATGAGCTTCAATGCCTATATCATGTTCATATGCATATTCTATTAAAACTTGAGTTATACATATATAATTTTTGAGATACATGTTTTATACGCTCTAATTCTCTTATGTACTCAATTATTTGTCTAATTGTACTTTATATGTTCTAGTTTTGATGATTCATGCATAACTATATGATATATCATATTTTTAAAAAAAAATTTCATACGAGTTATGTTTTGAGCCTTAGTGTTTATTTTCATGAATATGTCATTTGCATGATTCTTATGCACTCACATCTTTTTGTTTTCTCATGACTTTGTTTAACGAGATTTATGTGAACTTTATAGTGAGTGTCAATTAGTGTGTGATTTTCATGTTTTCATGGCATACTTATTAGTTTATTTCTTACTTGAAGGATTTCAAACTAATTTTGAAAAATACTTTAAATTAGTTCATTATTCTTCATGTGGTAGTAATTTTCAAACTATGCTAAAATATTTTCAAATCATGATTTTTGAAAACCTCTACCAACCAAAGGGCAGATGGTTGGGTGACCATGCCTTGTGTACCTTATTGAATATCCTTTTAAATATATGCATGAATAGGGTGGTAGGTATGAGTTATACACATGATCTTCATGGAATTTTATTTTTGTATACTCATATGTGTTTCTTATATATATATGCTTCAAATTTTAATTTGTATTTCTATTTTCACACATACATATATATGATTTGATTATGCTTGTTTTACAATGTTTTTACATTTTTAAAGTATAAATTATATTTATGGTAAGCTTGATTTTATCCTAAATGTTAATTGGTATCTTTACAAACTTATGCATTGATTTTAATTGGTATTTCAATTGGTATTCCAATTGCTAATCATTTCAATTGGTATTTCAATTGGTATTTATTTGATATCAAAATATCTTCATGTTTCACCTTCAATTGGTATCAAAATCTACTCTTGGTATCTTAAATTTTTTTCTACAATTTGATTTCATTGATATCATAATTCATTTTGTTGACTTTAAGAAATTTAAAAAATTTATTTTATTTGTTGATATGTATTACCTATATGTAAGAGGAGCTTAATATCTCCTCTATATATAGATTCATACTGAGTGTATCTCACATTGAAGAGCTTGACCTCTCTTCTTTACATGATATACGTGTTAGGAGGAGCTTAAAATTTCCATCTATACATTGTATATTATGCTTTATGTGGGTTAGGGTCTAGTCATCCCTTCTTCATGTAATGCATGTATGCAGTAGGAGCTAACTTATCGTCTTTCCTCTTCATAAATATATATCGTATATACATCTTTACTGTTTGGTTGTCTTCACCCCTTTGTTGATGAATTGACAAAAAGGGGGAGAAGAATTTAGGGAGTTTATATATGCATGTTTGTGTCTTTATGCATATATGTTTGTGTTTATTTTATGCATTTCATTGAATATCTATTTGTTTATTGTTATGCATGAGTTAAGGGGGAGCTTCTATGAAGCTTATCTTTAATCTTCATATATAACTCCATGAGTTTTATCATCATCAAAAAGGGGGAGATTGTTGGCCCAAAGGCCCATCACTCTAGTTTTGATGATGATTAACTCATATAGTTATTGTACTAATGATCTTGTGTTTATATAGTTTCAGATTTGCTATCAAGATCTTAGTAGGTGCTTAGCTTCAACAAAGGAGTTTTAGAGCTAACACATGTAGATTCAAGAGCTCGCGTATCAAGATCGCATCTAGCACTCGGATGGAGTCCATCTCTTTAGATAGTATTCGGATTGAGTCGGTTTGGAGAAGGAGTTCTACAAGAAGACTTCAGTTTGTCTAGTTTAAATTTGTGTTTAGATCTTGTGTAAGATAGATTAGTGTTGATATGCTCAAGTTCACACACACACACAAAAGTTCAATACGTTTAGTTTTCAGTTTAACCGGTTTTGAATTTCAAGTTCACATATATATGGTTTTCATGAATAGATAGAATTAAAATAAGTTTACATTGTTTAATGTATATTAGATTTCATCTATATACATCTTTGCTTCATATAGTTGGAAAAACATATTTTGATGATTCTATTTCATGTGTTTAGAGTTTTGTAATTAACAAAACTTATTTTGGATTTCATGTCAAAAATAGATATATCTTTTTACGTGTATTGGACCCTATCCATACCCTCTATACTTCAAAAGAGTTTAAATATCTTATTTTTATATTTATACAAGTTTAAGAAAAATCAGATTTTCATTTCAAAGTTTGATTTTTGAAAAATACAGATTTTGTGTTAAAGCTTAATTTCTATATCACAAAGATAGTTGATTGGTCACTAATATTGCACATTTAATATCATATTCTCCTACTTATTATAAAATAAACTCTGCATTTTCCTAATTAAATGTTTAATTTATTTGCAGGCCCATTCCTAAAGGAGAGTGAAGAGAAATGAGCCCAAAAGCCCACCAAATTCTGAATTAATTCAGAATAAATTCAAAATGAAGAAATTAGGGCTAAATCTTGGCATATCAAGAGGTTGAGAAGAATCCTCCCTGAATCGATCGGTTAAAGCTAAGAATCAAAGGCCATTTCGTCAAAATCTCGGACTTAAACGAGAAATCCAACTAAAGATAAAGCCAGAACGCGGAACCGGGGAGCTTCACCAACAGGGTGTGGCCACCTGGCCACACCCTGGCCGCGAAAACGCGGCCAAAGTCGCGTTTTCGCGGCTCTGTTGGAGAGTTAGGGGGAGCGTTTGCTCCCCTTATCTTCATAGGATCCTGTAGGTGGGGTTTTGCCTATAAATACTGGGATTTGCAGAGCCTCCAGAGGACGACCATGCAGAGATAGGATTTAGTCCAGTTTTCATTCTTTGTAGTATAGGTTTTTGTATTTTTTTATGTAATTTTAATTTGTATGTAAGCTTAGGTTAGATTGAGATTCTTGTAAGTAAGAGAGAGGCTTATGTTGAGAGTGACACCGATGTACCCTCCTTCTTTTTTCCATCGTTTCTGTAAGCAATAAAAGCATGCAAGTGAATCCAGAAGCATAAGTATAACAATGTTTGTGTGATAATTCATGAATATGTTCTCCTCCTCAAGACTCCGTATCACTTCATTCTTGTTCGACTTGATGATATAATGCGAGTGGGGACTGAACTCGATCCTATGGCTTATGCATTGAACACCTCCGAAGCAAGGTAGAACATGCAAGGGTTCTAGGTAAATCATCAACCAAACTAGGTAAGTATTTCTTTAATCTTCTTTCTTTTCTTTTTCTTTAGTTTAAATCACCATCACCCACTTCTTTCATCACTCCTTTTCCATTTCTTTGTAAATTATCATTCTCCATTTTTCTCCACCTTCTCCATCTATCGCTTTCTTTCTAACTTAACGTAACTCTTTTCATTTTCATTTCTTAAAACAAAGAAGAACCTTCGTTTTTCTTCACAAAGATTTCAATACAAACCTTGAACGCTTCTATTGCTAACCCTCCTTGTGGATCACGACCCGCATAGCCACTTGCTATTGCGGTAGAATTGAGCACTTGCACATCTCTATTTTAAAGTTCTGAAATACTATATTTTTTGTGCAGGTTTAAGCTCAATCAATAGTTCAAATAGTTTGCAATATGTGTTGATTTTTGGTCACACATATTTGTTTTTCAAATATTTATTAGTACTAATTTTTATGGAATTTATGAGAGTTTATAGGATTTTATAGAAGTTAAAAAGACCAAGTTTCATACCCTTTTATCCCAGCCTGAGCCTGCTAGCGGTCGACCAGACCAGAGCTCAGTCGACCGGGTCGGTCGACCGACGTGCATAAAAACGTGCACAAGGTCAGCCTCCAAGGCCGATCGACCGGGCAGTCGATCGACTGTAACTACCCAACTCTCAGGTAGTGCTGGTTTACTGGGCGGTCGACCGACAGGCTAGGCTTAGTCGACCGGGCGGTCGACCAGAGGCTAAATGGTCAGAAATATGACCGTTAGCCGGTCGATCGGCCATAAGGTCAAAACTGACCTTTTCTGGCTGCCAACGGCTATAATTTTGAGGGCCTATATAAAGGGGTTCTCTTGGGCTGTTTTCAATAAGATTTTAAGAGAGTTTTTCTTGCCATCTTTCAAGTGTTTAGCTGCAAGTTTTTAAAAGAGTTTTTGAGCCTAAAAGTTTTATATTTTTGTTGTTTTAAAGTGTTGAAAAAAAATCAAAGAAAAGAGAGTCTTTGAGAAATTGATTTTGATCTTTATTTTCATATCTATCTAGTATTTTTTCCAAGTGTTTTTCTTTGTTATTTTTCTTTCCAAACACTTTATTTTCTCACACTTGATCTATCATATCAAATCCTATCTGTAGGATCTTGTTTTTGTGAGGAAAATTGTTTGTGGTCTATTGTGATCACCAAGTTTGTAATCTCTTCTTTGTTCTTAATTTGTGGCTATCCTTCTTATGTGGTGGTGATTGTGATTGAGATTTGACTTTGTGCCTTTATCCCTCTTGTGTAGAGGTGATTGTAGTTTGGCTTTGTGCCCATCCCTCTTGTGTAGAGGTGATTGAGTTTTGGCTTTGTGCCTTACCTCTTGAGTAGAGGTGGCTGTGTTAGAGAGAGGAGTTGTATACTCTAAGTTTGTAATTGCAAATTCCTCGGTGGAGGTTCCCTTTGTGGGAGGTCCTGTGTGGACGGAGTGGAAATCCTTCTGTGTGAAGGTGGGGACATAGAGCAGTGACTCGAACCTCGAAACATATCTTTGTGTTTGCGTTTGATCCACTATCTCTATACTTTATCTCTGTTATATTTTGCATTGCTTTATATTGCACATATTCATAAGCTAGATATAGTTTGTGTATGCCCATACTTGTGTTGAACCAAGAGAACTTCATATAGCACCTCAACTCTTAATTTAAAGGAATCTCGTGGAGATAGTCAAGAGCCCTTCATCGGGAATTCGCCTACACTCTTTGGTTACACATAGCGTGTTGCAATTGAGTTTTTAATTCTGCATCATTTGTCATTAGATTAGCTAGTACACCTATTCATCCCCTCTTTAGGTGTATTTCAAGGAGAACTTTAGATCCAACTTCAACTCGGTGTTGGAATTTAATTCTGAATTGGACTACAACCAACTCATGATAATTGTAGAAAATGGGCAGTGAAACTATTGGACTAAGAAAAAGTTACAAACATAAAAGTTGTATCCCTTTCAATTATCTTTCTGTAGAATCTTGAATCATCTGAATTTAATTTCTTTAGCGAAAGTTATGATTAAAATATTGAAACGTGTGGAGCTAGAATTTGATTCTGATTTGTTGTTGACCAGTGAACAGCGAATTCGTCGCTGGATTTTAACTTTTGACCCTCAAACTTTACAATCTTCTTATATATGATGTGTGGTTTCTATTAGACTCTTTGATTTCATCCCTGGATCTCTGTATCAGTGGATATACTACTGTAATCATCTTTTGAACATCGATTTTCTGCTTTTCATCTCTTTTCTCCAATTTGTGCTCTTGACCTAATTTATGCATAAACATAAGAAATATACCCATGCAGCATTAAATGTGTAACAAAAGATGTATAAAAGTGGTACAAAATATAGATGACAATCACAATTATCTATCGATTATTGTATAATGCTTACTCTTTGTATCCTGTCTAGGCGACTAGTCTGAGCATTAGTCAACTATATATTCGACTAATCTGCTCCACCTTGATCTATTTCTTCTGCTTTAAGCCATCATCTTCTCCAAGCGGGTTGGATCTTCTTGGACCATCATCTTCTCTTAAAAACAAGATAAAATCTTAACAATCTCCACTTTGACTTGCTTTCCAAGCCTTTAGCAACATACCTTGAGATTTTAGATTATTACCTTAATTTTGTTTCTTAGTTGTAACCGTACTGTGAAGCCTTTATCTCTTGCTCCCTCTCCTTGGGCCTTTGGCTGATTTAGCGCCATGATTTGGGCCATCTCAGGCCTCACCTAAATGCACCCTATCTTCTTCCTGCAACACTTTGTCCCTGTTCACATCCCGTCATAGTCTCCTTTGAAGCTCCATCTCACGATGAACTCCCTTTTAAGCTTATTCTTGAAACTCCATATCGAACTATGTTTCCTTTTTTAGCTTGTATAGCCCTTCATACTCCTCTCCTTTGAGGATTACCCTATCTCCTTGGTTAACTATGACGATGCTATGTTGCACTTGGATCCGACATCCTTCATCGAGCACTCCTATGGATATTAGATATATTGTGCCTCCGTGATATATCGTACCACCTCTAGAGCATGCATAGTCCCATATCTTTCTGTAATTTTGACTATCCCAATGCAGATAACCTCGCAAGCAGAGCCATCCACTATTATGACAGCCCCTTTCTCTTTTGCAACTAAGGAGTTATTGAAGCTCTTTTTGAGAACATACATGAAGAGTACTACCCGGATCAAATATCTAGCCTTTACCTTGAGAAGAGTTATCTTCAATGAAAGAAGCCATTAATACTTTGTTGTCAACACCGCTTGCTATGTATTTCTCCGCAGCTTGCCCTTCTTCTTCAAGCACTCTGGCTGATTCTTGCGGTCATTCTTCTGATTACCTTCTCTGTGATAAAAGTTACACGCCTTTGACGAGCCTAGACCTTTCTTTCCTTCTCCTCTTCCTTTCCTTCTCGTGACCACTAAACTCGATCCTTCTTGTTCCTCTTGATTTGGTCTTTTCCTGATCTCATTAGATAAGGGGGTTGATATTACCTCCTCCGAGATGAGAGTTTTATTACCGTAGAGCATGGTGGTGATGATATTATAGTATCATTGTAAAAGCAAACTGAGAAGTATTAACGCCTTGTCCCCCTCATTGATCTTGACATCAACAGCTAGAAGCTCACTGATAACCTTATTGAAAAAGTTTTGAGGCTCCAACACCGCTATCTCTTCTTTCATGTGTAGCTCATATAATTATTTCTTGAGATACAACTTGTCGGAGAGGCTTTTTGTCTATATAACATCTCTAATCTTGACCACAATCTCATAGCCATTTCTTCATCTATCACATTGTACATAACCTCATTTGTGAGATATAGTTGGATCGTACTTGCCGCCTTTAAATTCATCTTCTCTCAATCCTCATCTGATGTACTGATTGCTAAAATGAAAGAACAATCAAAGAGTTTAAGAATTTACCGTGTAGCTTGTGGCTAACGGGTCGTGTCCACGAGGAGAAATGCGATGGAAGCTTTTCGGTGATTCGTTTAAAAAATAAAGAATTGTGTTCGTTTTTTTAATGAAAAAAGAGAATGGAAAGAAAGAGATGATTAAAAGAGAAATTGCAACTTTAGAAAAGACTTTGGAGAAGGTGATTTAGAAAAGCTCAAAAATTGTTTTGCTGATTATAATAAGGAAGAAAATCTGGGCTCACTATCTCACTACTCAATCGTTCATTCTCTATTGAAATCCTAAATGCCTCAAATTGATCATAGGCAAAACTTAAAGTTGATTTTAGAAAGTTTGAAGTAAAGCACATAAAATGGTTGGAAGAGTTCACTCTTTTCTTTGAAAAATCATTTAGAATCGAATGTTAAATCATCAAGCGCGAAGAAGCAAGAATGAAGTAAAAATAGTTCAAAAAACGTTCATAAAAGAAGTAAGAGTTTAACAATCCAAGCCCATCCTCATGTGCCTTCAAGAACACTTTCAAGAAGAAAGGCTTTGAGTAAGGCAAGCAAATGATTCATTGGGTCTTTTTCTTTAAAATCAGAAGAGAAGAATAACTAGAGAGAGTTACAATAGTATGCCCGGAAAACCGTTTTAGTTACTCATGGAAAACAAAAAGAAAGCAAATAAATAATGCAAGCCATACCGTAATACGAGTGGAAGAAAAAGCAGCTCGATTCTTATATTGATGTCACTTCAATCTTCAAGTACAAGCACTCAATTCCTCTCTCTCACAAGTATTGATACTGGAATACAAATTAAAAAATAAGAATACAACTTTTGTACTTGCTAACAAAGAGCCTAAATTCTTAGAAAATAAATACAAATTTTAATCCTAGTCTTCGCTCTTTTTTCCTCTGTTGAAACTGGCATTTATAGGGAAAAACCAGATGGGGAGGATCCCGAGAAGATTGAGGGAGCAAATGCTCCCCCAACTGATTTCAACAAGCCACGGAAATGCGGCTAGGGCCGCGTTTCCGCGGCCCTGGTGTGGCCATATGGCCACACCCAATTGGTGGAGAACACTGGTTTGTTGATTTGCCTGTATCTTCTTCTGGTTTTCTTGTTTATGCTCCAAAAGTTGACGAAACAACCTTTGATTGTGTGGCTTTAACCGCTTGATTCAGGGAGGATTCTTCTCAACCTCTTGATATGCCAAGATTTTGCCCTGATTCCTTGATTTCAAATTTATTCTGAATTAAATCAGAATTTGGTAGGCTTTTCGGCTTGTTTCTCTTTTCTTTCTTTTAGCACTTGGGCCTACATTTAACAAAGAAAAAGAAGACTTATTAATAGGATTTATTAGTTAAAAAGTATGGTAAGGTGACAATGTATATGCAACATATGTGACTAATCACACCCCCACACTTATCTTTTGCTCGCCCTCGAGCAAAACATTAGACTAATTCTAATCAATTATTAGATCACTTTCGCAGGTTACTCGATTGCACTGAGCATGTGCAACAAGCCATTAAACCTCTAGGTTACCCCTAGAGGACGAGTTTTGTCTCGTGAGGGTTTTCAGTGGATTGCACCCACAAAAATCCATAAAAGAAGAGAAAAAAGTTAGTGTTTTTGAAAAGCATTTTGAAAAAGAAAATATTTGAAATATATTTTTGAGAGTTTAAGTAATCTATAAGTTATAGGAATATCAAATTTTTCATTCTTAAACTTAGTCTCTATTCAACAACATGTCATCAATCATAGTAAGGAGTCAAATTGTTTCTCTCATCTAGTCTATTAATTTACCCTGAGTCATATGCACCCTCGTGACCGTAAAGTTGACTAAGGGTTTCTTAACATTAACTCCTATGCCTTATTTATATTTATTCTTGGTGGAATTTATTCCTCAATTTCATTAGGCTTTCTAATCTGCCCACGTAACGAGCCTTTAGTCGGTGACACCCAAACTGGACAGTTTTAGGGCACCAGGTGAGAAAACACCCCTAAGAACTTAAACACTTGAGCAGACAAGGCCACGAAACCAAGGTATTTATTTATAAGATGTACCCCTTTTAGGTGTGAATACTCATGCTTCTTGAGGCACAAATACCCAGCTTAATCCGAGGATTTATATATATATATTTCAAACTTATCTAATTATCTTTTGCATAATACCAAGGCTTGCTTAGGCCAAAGCACCTAGCTAATCAATAAATAGATTTATTTATATATTTTTATTATTTTTTTCATAATATTTTTTTATAAGGCATAAAAGTCTCTGTTTTTAAACCCTAACTGTGTAAGTGTATTTAGTGTGCATATTTCATCAAGGTAAATATCAAGACTAAATTACTTTCACAAATTTTCTTCCTAACCCTAAACATCAAACAAGTTATCTGACTTTGACCAAGTATAAGAAATCCTAATTATGATTTTCCTATTCCTTAAAATTGACTTAATTTCTTACAAAAATATATCAAAATATTGTTCTTACCTTCAAAAATTTTTTTTTTTCAAGTTATAGTAGTCATCATGTTACATGTTAGAATCCTCCCCCACACTTATCTCATGCATTGTCCCCAATGTATGAAAGAAATGTATACATGCATGAAATGAAATGTAAAAGAGTTGCATATATTATACAGGAATATGTGCAACATCAAGTTTCTCCCACACCTAGGTCTTTTTCGGTCTTATTCCTCTAGTTCTCTTCCCATCATTCCAATGGGTCCTCTTTATAGGGCACAGTAGGGAGGCCACTTGTTTTGTCATTTTAGCTTCCTTCCTCTCCAGTCTCACCTTCTTTAGGTGTTTCTTTCTCATATTGCTACAATCATTATTCAAAAATTTATCACCACCACACTTCTCAGTTGGAACTTCCTCACTATGAATTCTTAGGAATTCTAACTCAGTTCCATATATCTCCTTAAAGCTTAGGTCAACACTTTTCCCTAGAAATGTGTAATTAACCAAAAGATCCCTAGTTGGTTCATCCAAACACATGAGTTCTTCTTCGAAGAGGTTTTCAAAGAGTATGTCAATCGGAGGTTCTTGAATTATATCCTCATGCGATACATTATTGGTTGGCTCATCGAAAGTGAAGATATTCAAATCAAAATTTTTCCCTTTTCAAGGGTACTCTAACATTAGGATCTTCGACATATGCCTTCTCATCAAGATAATCTCATTCATTTTTAAATAATGCATTAAGAAACAGCGACTCATCTTCTAAATTTTCACTCTCTTCATCACAATTGTTTTCAACAAAGTTTACCTCAAATGTTTGATCTTTTATCTTACGAGGTTGTTTTTCTAGGTTGAAGACATTGACTTCTCTAGTCATGTCCCCAAAAGTTAACCTCATGGATCCATTCCTACAATTGATGATGGCATTGGCAGTAGCAAGGAATGGTCGCCCTAGGATAACAGGAGTTTGAGCCCTATGATTGGAGTTAGACACAGGTTGCGTCTCCAGAACTATGAAATCAACAGGGTAAATAAACTCCCCAATCCGGATAAGGACATCATTAATCTCCCCTTTTGGAACTTTCACTGAATGGTCAGCCAGTTAGATAGTGACTCGAGTTAGACTAAGATCGCCTAACCCGAGTTGTTGATAAACTGAGAATGGAAGCAAGTTGATACTTGCCCCAAGTCAAGAAGTGTATGACTAATCTCGGCTTGTCCTATTGTGCAGGCAATGGTTGGACTACCTGGATCCTTGTACTTAATAGGGATCAGACCTGATAGTAGCTTACTAATATTAGTGGCTAAGAAGACCTTTTTAGGAACATTCGTCTTTCTCTTCTTGGTGCACATGTCTTTAAGAAACTTAGCATAAGATGGGACTTTTTGGATGGCATCAAGAAGTGGCACATTTATCTTCACTTGATTAAAAATCTCAATTATTTTATCCATGTGTGGATTTTGCTTGTTTTTCAGCCTATTAGGAAATGATGCTATAGGCTGGTGCACATGACTGGTTGACTTATCTTTTTCAGATTCATCAAATTTAGGAGGAGTTGGATTAGATGAGGTGGATGCTGAAGTGTGATTGTGCTGACTAGGATTAGGTGGTGTTGACACTTGGTTATCAACTTTCTTTCCCGACCTTAATGTATCAACAACATTATATTGATTAATGATTGATCCTCAACCAAATGAGCTTGTTGTGAATTCCTAAGATTCATAATTGGTTGACTGGGTAAGGTACCCTTTTGCCTCTCATATTGTGAGTTGGCTAACTGGCTTATTTGGCCCTCTAGCCTCTGTATTGTTTGCATGAGGGAATCTTGGTTCTTCATGTACCTTTCCATATTTTTCTCAAAATCAGTCATTCTCCTTTCGAGTTGAGGATTCTGGAAGGAAGATGGTGGAGCTTGGTTGGAAAAATTTTTTTGATAATTTGAAAAATTGTTGGGAGAATTATGAGGGTGATTGGAAAAGTTGGGTTGATGATTGGAAGAATTATTGGAATGATGGAAGTGGCTTGCATGGTTTGACCGTGGGTGGTCATTATTTTGTTGGCTTCATGAGAAATTGGGGTGATTTCTCCAGCCAGGATTGTATGTTGGAGCATAAGGATCATTATTTGGCCTTGAGAAGGCCGCATCCATCGGTTCAGAAAAGTGTTGGTGAGCTTGAAATATAGGACACTCCTCAAACACATGATTCATGGCCTAACAGTAAGTACAACCCGGAGTTGGAAATTGGTTTGGGATGACTTGATTGACTGAACTTGGTTCCTTAGTTTCTAGAGCTTCCAGTCTTCTCGCTAGATTAGCTAACTTAGCCTCGTTAGGTATGGATGATTCAATCGAATGGAGACCTCCTTTTGAAGAGATAGAGTTTGAATTTCTAGAGCTTTCACTAGTACGTTCCCATTGGATTGTCTTTTCAGCTAGATTCTCGTATAAATCCCACCCTTCATGCTCATCCTTCTGCAGGAATCACCCTTGGCACATGCTTTCGAAGAGGGTCTTGGTCGAGTAGTCTAAACCGTCATAAAAAATTTGACATTGTCGCCATTTCTCTATTCCATGATGAGGACATTGGACAAGGAGGTCTTTGAAGCATTCAAAGTACCTCCAAAATGGTTCACTAGGTTCATGCTTAAACTGCATGATGTTTTTCCTAACGAGAGCGGTCTTATGGATTGGATAGAATTT
The DNA here is from genome assembly GCA_038442645.1 of Agave tequilana. Taxonomy (NCBI): domain Eukaryota; kingdom Viridiplantae; phylum Streptophyta; class Magnoliopsida; order Asparagales; family Asparagaceae; genus Agave; species Agave tequilana. The sequence goes on from JAVJIF010002855.1 coordinate 233,976, forward strand.
CTTCAAGAAGACCTTGATAAAACCATCCCAAGATGTGATAGAGCCGGCTGCTAAGCTGTAGAGCCATTTCTTGGCTAGGTCCTTAAGAGCAAATGGGACAAATCTTAACATAATAGCATCATCTGCAAGGTGTGAGATTTTCATCATTAAGCATACTTTCTCAAATTCTCTTATGAAGAAATAAGCATCTTCGGACTCTAAACCATGGAACTTAGGGAGTGTATTGATGAACTGTGGCTTAAGCTCAAAGTTGTGTTCACCAACCGATGGAAGTTGGATGCAGGATGGAAGTGATGTTCTAATGGAATAAAACCTATCCTGCAAAGATGTCGGTCGATCCATAACCGAATCTGGTCTTGTTTCGAACTTGGTGGTGATGTGTTTCTACTTAACCTAGATGAATTAGGGTCTCTTGACCACACTTGCATACACAAACACAATCACAAACAAGTTCACCAATAGTCAAGAAAAGAAAACAACCAAGCCTAGTCTAAGGTAACCTTAACCTAGACAACTCCTAACTGGTTGATTATCCACAGGAGGTATAATGTAGACTTTGACCACAAGCCAATCAGCCAGGTCAGGGCAAGATTGGTGGGAGGTTATCCGTCAAAGACGTTCCTTAATTAAGTAACCACCAACCTTCGGGCTTTCGGCCCTTAATCCCTTTCCTAGACACTGATTCGGTAGGAGTCAAATTCCAACACTTTTCCCCCTTAGGATAATCTCCTAATGAGTTCGAGATGTCCCTAAGGCCAACGTCTATCAGATTTTACTTAGGCTTAGGTTGTGCGTGCTTGGAGATGGTTTGTGGGCTAAGAAAGGGTAATGACTTCCCCACCTTATCTTGACTTGGATTTTGCCCTTAGAATTGATTTGTGCAAAGTGTGCAAGATATAGAAAAGTAGCATTCAAAAGCAAATATCACCTAAGAATGTTTCCTAAACTATATGCTATGCATACATACCTTGTCTCTAGCTATCTTCAACAGTAATTGTAAAATAAACGTAATTAGACAAATGCCTAGAATGTAAGTCTAAACATTTTTTAAGCAATTAACAATCACTCAAATTACTGTTGGATTAAAACAGGGATGGTGGATAGAAGATATAGCAAGAATATAACATACAAAAACTTAATTTTTTTTTGCGAGCAATATTTCCCGCAAAAAAAAGTTTTAGTAGTCCAATGAAATTTTAAACTTTTGCAACGCAATTTCTTGAAATTCTGTTTCCTACTTTCGAGAGTAGGAGCACAGAATTTGCAAGTCTTCTCCTGCAAAGCTTGAATGCTAGATCTGAATCTTTAAGTCCCTGAAACAACACAGAAAACTTGTTAAAAAAATAAATACACCGTTCCCTCCCTGGCAACGGCGCCAAAAATTGATTGCTAAAAATTAAAGAACAATCAAAGAGTTTAAGAATTTACCATGTAGCTTGTGACTAACGGGTCGTTTCCATGAGGAGGAATGCGATGGAAGCTTTTCGGTGATTCGTTTAAAAAACAAAGAATTGTGTTCGTTTTTTAATGGAAAAAGAGAATGGAAAGAAAGAGATGATTAAAAGAGAAATTGCAACTTTAGAAAAGACTTTGGAGAAGGTGATTTAGAAAAGCTCAAAAATTATTTTGTTGATTATAATAAGGAAGAAAATCTGGGCTCACTATCTCTCTACTCAATCGTTCATTCTTCTATTGAAATTCTAAATGCCTCAAATTGATCATAGGCAAAACTTAAAGTTGATTTTAGAAAGTTTGAAGTAAAGCACATAAAATAGTTGGAAGAGTTCACTTTTTTCTTTGAAAAATCATTTAGAATCGAATGTTAAATCATCAAGCGCGAAGAAGCAAGAATGAAGTAAAAACAGTTCAAAAAATGTTCATAAAAGAAGTAAGAGTTTAACAATCCAAGCCCATCCTCATGTGCCTTCAAGAACACTTTCAAGAAGAAAGGCTTTGAGTAAGGCAAACAAATAATTCATTGGGTCTTTTTCTTTAAAAGAAGAAGAGAAGAAGAACTAGAGAGAGTTACAATAGTGAGCCCAGAAAACCATTTTAGTTACTCATGAAAAACAAAGAAGAAAGCAAATAAATAATGCAAGCCATACCGTAATACGAGTGGAAGAAAAAAGCAGCTCGATTCTTGTATTGATGTCGCTTCAATCTTCAAGTACAAGCACTCAATTCTTCTCTCTCACAGGTATTGATACTGGACTACAAATTAAAAAATAAGAATACAACTTTTGTGCTAGCTAATAAAGAGCCTAAATCCTTAGAAAATAAATATAAATTCTAATCCTAGTCTTCGCTCTTTTTTCCTCTGTTGAAACTGGCATTTATAGGGAAAAACCAAAAGGGGAGGATCCCGGGAAGATTGGGGGAGCAAACGCTCCCCCAACTGAATTCAACAAGCCATGGAAATGGGGCTAGGGCCGCGTTTCCGCGGCCCTGGTGTGGCCATGTGGCCACAGCCAATTGGTGGAGAACACTGGTTTGTTGATTTGCCTGTATCTTCTTCTGGTTTTCTTGTTTCTGCTCCAAAAGTTGACGAAACAGCCTTTGATTGTGTGGCTTTAACCACTTGATTCAGGGAGGATTCTTCTCAACCTCTTGTTATGCCAAGATTTTGCCCTGATTCCTTGATTTCAAATTTATTCTGAATTAAATCAGAATTTGGTGGGCTTTTGGGCTTGTTTCTCTTTTCTTTCTTTTAGCACTTGGGCCTACATTTAACAAAGAAAAAGAAGATTTATTAATAGGATTTATTAGCTAAAAAGTATGGTAAGGTGACAATGTATATGCAACATATGTGACTAATCATGTACCTACAAGTTTTGCCAACTTACCCTATAAGGTCTTGTGAAGACCTTGTTGCACCAGCAATGCCTTCACACTCTTTTGTCATATACCAAAGTTTCCTTTATTATTAAACTTCTCAATCTTGAACTTTATTATAAAACTTTCTATCTTTGACATATCGCCCTTCGTTAACCTTTAGCTATGATACCAATTGTTGTAACAATTAGTGCTCTGATACCACTGTTGTGGTAAATCGGTATACTATGATCCCAATTATTACTCCTGGGATTGACATTGCGGAACTTGTCAATATGATAAAATTTACAAATTATTATCACCTTCTCAATCTACCACTTTTTTTTTATAAATTAACATAACTTAATTTTCTTTTCTTTCAAGAACTAAAAGAAGAACTTTAACCATTTTTTGTGAACTAAAGAGAACTTACAAAAAGCTTCCATCGCTAGTCCCTTCTTGTGGATCACGACCCGCATAGTGATTGAAGCTTAAACCTGCACACAAAATACAAAACTTTAGAACTTTGACATGGAGATGTGCAAGTGCTCAATTCTTACCGCTATATCAAGTGGCTATGCGGGTCGTGATTCACAAGGAGGGTTAGCGATAGAAGCGTTCAAGGTCTTTTTATTGAAATCTTTATGAAGAAAAACGAAGATTCTTCTTTGTTTTAAGAAATGAAAGTGAAAAAAAGTAGAGTTAGGTTAAAGTTAAAAAGAACGCGGTAGAATGGAAGGTGGAGAAAACCAGAATGATTATTTACAAGGAAATGGAAAAGGAGTGATGAAAGAAATTGTGTTGGTGATCTAGACTAAGAAATAAAAGAAAAGAAAGAAGATTAAAGAAGTACTTACCTTATTTGGTTGATGACTTACCTGGAATCCTTGCATGTTCTACCTTACTTTGGAGGCGTTCAACGCATAAGTCATAGGATCGAGCTCAGTCACCGTTCGCATTATATCATCAAGCCAAGCAAGAATGAAGTGATATAGATCTTAAGGAGGAGAACATCTTCATGAAGTATCGTTGGCACTTACAAAAACGTTGTTATACTTATGCTTCTGAATTCACTTGCATTCTCATCAAAACCAAAAGAGGTGAAGTAGAAAGAGGAGAAGAAAAAGGAGAACAAAAGTAAAGAGACGAACATAAAAAAGTATTTACCTTATTGCTTGCAGAAACAATGGAAGAAAGGAGGAGGGTACATCGGTGTCACTCTCAACATAAGCCTCTCTCTCTTACTTACATGAATCTTCATTTAACCTAAGCTTACATACAAATTAAAATTAAATAAAAAGAAAAGAAAAACCTAAACTATAAAGAATGAAAACTGGACTAAATCCTATCTCTGCATGGTCGTCCCCTTTTCAGTGCAAATCCTGCCCTTTATAGGCAAAAACCCAACCTATAGGATAAGATGAAGATAGGGGGAGCAAACGCGTCCCCTAACTCCATAACAGAGCCGCGAAAAACACGGTTTTGGCCGTGTTTCCGCGGCCTTTCTGTGGCGAGGTGGCCACAGCTTCTTGGTGGAGCTCCCCGGTTTTGCGTCTTGTATATATCTTCAGCTGGATTTTTAGTTTAAGTCCGGGATTTTGACGAAATGGCTTTTGATCTTTGCTTCAACCGATCGAATATGGGAGGATTCTTCTCAACCGATTTTCAACCTCTCTGATTTTGCCCTGATTCACTGAGCTCGAATTAATTCTGATTTAATTCAGAATTTTGGTGGGCTTTTGGGCTCATTTCTCTTCATCTCCTTAAGGAATGGGCCTGCAAATAAATTAAACATTTAATTAGGACAATGCAGCTTTTATTCTATAATAAGTATGGAAATATGATACTAAATATGCAACATTAGCGACCAATCACATAGCCACTTGCTATAGCGGTAGTATTGAGTACCTTGCACTACCTATTATCAATTCTGAAATTCTATATTTTCTTTGTGCAGGTTTCCAACTCAATCATTGTCCTTAATGTATGAATGAAGGCATATATACATGACAAAGAAGAAAGGGAAGGAAAAATGTTACCTCAAGGTGGCGGTTCCGGTGATGGTCGGATTGGGCCAAGCATTGCTACCCAATCTAAATATTGTGGATTATCAGGGAACTCACCTTTTATGATCTCTTTTTATTTATATTTTTACAATCTCCAATATGAATAGGATCTGGTAAGATCCGTTCGTGAAAATTATTCCTTTTATATGATTAACCTTAAAATATCATCTTGGAGTCTTTTTAGTCTATTCCTATGTTCAACAATAGAATGTGATTTTATAAAATGGATGATTTGGGTACTGAAATGAAAGGTCAGGAACAATACTAACTCAGAAAAATCAACTTTGGGTTTGAGAGTCAGTTTTGCTTCAAGAGTTGTATCCAAATCAAAAAATTAAAATTCATATTCTTTTCCATCAATGGAATGTGACTTTCCAAAATAGGTAGCTCAATTTCAAAATCCATGGGTACAAGAATCAATGTTGGCTCAAAAAATTGGTCCAAATTGGATAAGGATACTGGAGTCAACATTGATTCGAAATTTGGAACTGAATCACAAAATTGAAGATTAGATTCACATTCATATTCAAGTTCAATTTTATTGAAATAAAAACTTGCCAATTTGTCAATGGGTTGATATTGGTCAAGTTCAAAGTGGTGTGGTGAAATTGAATATTGGTTAAAGTCTCCAAGACACCAAGATTTTTGGTTCCTATCAATATGGCTAGGGATATCAGAAATGGTCAAAAATTGAGTAGGGAGAGTTTTTTTCATTCCTATCATTAATTGTGTTGACCAAATAACCCATTTGTTCTTCAAACCTGTTGATAAAATGAGTACAATAAAGATTTGACTGGGTAAAATTATTTTGGTACTGAATCATGTATTCTATTTTCTTTCTTAGTTAATAGGTTCTTCAAGCTATGGTGGGACTTGAAAAATAGAGTAAGGATCTTGGATTTGAAAATTTTGATGGAATTGTGACTCCATTAAGTTTTGAACTTGTTGCTTGGACTCATACAAGAGTTCTAAAATCTTATCATTTTTAGACTTGATCAAGGCTTCCATCCTCTTTTGAAATCCGATTTTTCCTCTTTTGGTTGTTCTAGAAAAGAAGTATGTTGCTAAGGTGGTTGATAGAATGACTCAGGGGAGTTGTATTACTACTGACTCGGTGAAGAGTGGAAGTAATGATTTCAGTCTTCTTCATAATATTGGGACTGAGGCATATATTGATTCAGATAAGACCAATCCGTCGTTGGAGTTAAAATGCCGGGTTAGTAGTATCTGAGTCAAAAGAGGTCGGGATGAAGTATGAATCACTGTATGTATTGAAATAATTATAATTATAATCCATATCACAAAGATATCAAAACAAAGACAAATAAACAAATAAATAAACACAAAATAGAAAAATCTAGCCTAAGTTAGGGTAGACCTTAGTTCTAGATAGGTAGACCATAGACTCCTAACTGGTTAGACCGTCCATAGGGCGTATATTGCAACAATCTAAGCACAATTTAATCAGTCAGGTAGCGACAAGACTAGTGGGAGGTATCTGTACCAAGCAATGAACCTAATTATGCTATACTATTGTTCTTCAAGATTTCGCCTCTCAATCCCCAACCTTTAACACTGATTTGACAAGAGTCAAACTCTAACAACTTCTCTGTTAGGTCAGTCTCCTATTTGAGTCTGAGATGTCTCTAGGGCCAACATCTACTCAGTTTTAGTTAGGCTTGATCAGTGAGTGAGGAGATGGTTTATGGGTCAAGGGAAAGTAATGACTTCCCACGTTATCTTGTTTAAGGATATGTGATTAGTCTACGATTATGCATTATTATATCACATTTTCTCACCGATTTATGAATAAATTGTCGGTCTAAACCGTGTTTTGGTCTCTATTGCAGGTAAATCAAGAGTTCAAGGGCAAAGGAGTAATAAGAGCTTAATTAAACGCAATTTATGGTAATTAATCCCAAATTTCATGGAGGCCAAGTAAAGGAACATCTAGAAGATACGTCGAACCTAGACCTTTGCTCACGTTAGACGAATATTCGGGTGAAATTACCAGAAACTGGATATACCAGGAACATTCTCGAAGCGACAGGGACCCTCTGCCAAAAACCAGGGACCTTAGTCCCTGGTATGGCCGCGGATCCGCGGCCATACCCACGGATCCGCGGCCATTTGTTGGGCCACGCGTCGATTTTCGACACGTGGCCCCGTCGCGTCTTCCAGAAGGCTCCTATGCCTATAAATATCCCTGCATAGGTCCTGAATGAGGCAGCTTTCATTTTTAGGCTAGGGTTTCTATGTTTTAGTGTAGTGTAGGTAGGTGTTCTTCATTTCTTGTATTTTGTTATGTTATTTCATTTTTAGATCTTGTAGTAGGGTTGAGAGATTCAGAGAGATAGAGATAGAGAGGGATTGATGTAATAGATGGTGACAATCTATGTAAAGCTGCCTCCTTTCTTCTCCAATGTAATCTCCTCCATCTTCTACATGTTGCTTGGCTAACTTTTCTTCTTCTCATGGCAATCTAACTACTAACCACTAACCATCTAACCACTTACTTGATAATCCACATGAATCTAATAGCCTCTATAAGGCCTTGCTCTTGCAAGAGCTACTGATGGCTCATGATGATGGATTCTAACATTCTAACATTCTAACACCTAACCCACTAACTTATTAACTTGCAAATGCTAACTTTATTTCATGTTCACCTCTAACCAGTTTTGATGATTTAACAGTAGCTTGCAACCTGTTATGTGGTATTGATGTGTTGTTTGAATGTGAAGAACCATCTCATTTGCCATGCTTTGTATCGTCTCTTGAAGCTAAGGATTAGTGATGGCCGAGGATCAAATGTGAGGCAACTATCATTAAGAGGTTAGCATGGTTAGTGGAGCAATTGGTAGTTAGTAGCCATGAGTTTTTATTTTATCTTGTTTTAAAAAGTAATTCTTTTATCTTTTAATCGGTGTTTTTACCATCCTCTTTGTTCACCCTTATTTCATCTTCTTTACTACAAGCTTCTTCTTTTTCTATTTTGCTTTCCAAACCACTTCTCTTTGGTTTTTCACATCGACGTTTTCCTCGCCTTCCTCACCTACCACATGCTTGATTTCCTTTTCTTTTCTTTGCTTTTCTTTTTCATTCTTTTAACAAAGAAGAACTGTTAACATAAAACATGAATAGAGACTGTTAATGCTTCTATCGCCTCCCGTCCCTGTGGATTCGACCCGTTGAGCCATTACTATAACGGAAGTATCGAGGGAACATTAGCACATATGAAAGCTTTTACACTGATTTCATAAAACACACTTTTTGAGTGCTAGTTTCGCCCCGATCAAAATTTTGGCGCCGTTGCCGGGGAACGGGAATGGTTTTGATGTCACGTTTTTGTTAAAATTTTTCTTTTCTGTTTTGGTGTGCAGGACAATCTTTACAGGTGCTTAACATTGCAGAATAAACACTAGCATTGCATCTCCCTACTCTAGAAAGCAGGGACTCAGCTTTTAAAGAACTGCCGCGCAACCGCGACTTTTGCTGCGAAAACGCGGCCATTTTGTGAACATTGTGTATCTTGTTGTGCTGGGATGTGTATATTGTAATAACTAGTGCATTTGTACTGCTATTTTTATGTTTTGATTGCCTACACATCACAATAAACTAAAGAACGAAAATATGGTATTTGGATGCTTTTGAAATAGTTTAGACATTTGCATTTAGGCACGTGTCAATTCAATTCCAATATACTGTATTTTGTTCTGTTGTTGTGATCTGGACTGAGGTGTACATATGACATTGTATATAGCATAGGACAAACACGTGGGTAATTTATCGCTTTGTGTTATATTCTTGTCTATATTGTACACTTGCACGAATTGAAATTAAAGGCAAAACCCATACAAGATAAGGTGGGATTTTATCACCCTTCCTTAGCCCAAAAACTACCTCCCCACTCACACAACCCAAGCCCTAATAAAATTTGATAGACGTTGGCCCCTAGGGACATCTCGGACTCATTAAGAGATTTACCGAGGGTGGAACTTGTTTTGAATCTTACTCTTGTGAAATCAGTGTCTAAGGTTAGGGATTAAGAGGTTACGCCTCGAAGATACCGTGGTTTGGCGTAATTAAGGCCCGTTGCTTACGCACGGATACCTCCCACCGTATTTTGCCCCTACCTGGTCGATTAGTTTGTGGTTGGATTCAAGCAACAACCTCCCCCGGGTAATTGACCAGTTAGGAGTCGTCTAGGTCTAGGTCAACCTTACTTTAGGCTTGGTTCTGATTTTGTCTTTTCTTTTTGTTTGTTGTTTGATTTTTCCTTTTTGTTTGTAATTGTTTGTGAAATGGAATTCAACAATAACAATTCTTTCAATCCGAATATGAATCCATATTTCACACCGACCCCGTTCGATTCGGATAATTCCAACCCAGCTTTTTACAATATGCACCAACCAAATACACCAGGTTGGCCTTATCCGAATCAATATAACCCATACCCACATTCTTATGACTATAATTTCCAAAATAATTTCACCTCGTCACAGAGTCAATGGGGATTCACCTCCCTCGAGTTAAATTTTCAAACTCCTTGTCCACCATATCCACCTTGTCCACAAATCTCATTCCCCGATTTCGCTTCCTATACTCCTTTTCTAGAACCACCAATTGAAGAAAAATCTGAGTTAGAAAAGAGAGTAGAAGCCAATTTACAAGAGGTCGAGCGAATACTTCAGAAAAGGAGGGCATCTCCAATTCCACAATATTTTCAAGAGTCTTATTCAGTTCCACCTCCTTATAATGAACAACCATCTGCCCGGGGAACGAGTAAGGAATTCTTGCGTGAGTCCGAACAACAATCAAATCTGATGGACTCACGATTTCACCACCAATTTCAAAACAACACTTCATCTTTTCAACAAAACAATGAACCTATCAACTATGAAAAGATGCTTGAAGCCATGACTCAGGCTCAAAACGCTCATAATCATGACATAGATATGGTGGTCAAAAGTCCCCGTTCTCATCCTTTTACCATTCCTGATGTCACTAAACATTCTGTCAGAGCCAAAGAGTCATGTTATTTTGAAAACCAAGATTCAATTTCAGCATACCGACCTGAACTTGTCCAAACTTCAAATCCCATTGATATTTTGGCAAGTTATCCTTTTCCTGAAATTGAACTTGAACATGAATATGATCATGAACCTCAAATTAGTGATTCAATTCTACTTCCTGATTCAATTATAACTCAGTGTCTTTACCTGATTTCAATCCTTTTCCCGAGTCAGTATTGGATCCAGTGCCAGTCTATTGTGAAATTGAATCACCAATCATTTATGATGATCATATTGAACTTGACCAACTTTATACTTTTAAAAGTCCCATTGATAAATTGGCAAGTTCTCATTTTTGTGGAATTGAACTCAATGAGGAATGTGACATTGATCCTCAAATTTGTGATCCAGTTCAAATTCCTGAATCATTATTGATTCCTGTTATATTACCTAATTTGAGTAACATTTTAGAGTCAGTTTTGATTCCCATACCTGTCATTCCTGAACTTGAATCACCAACCTTAGAAAGTCACATTCCATCATGGGGAAATGAATGTGGACTTGAGTTTCAACTTCCTGATTTGGACCCATTTCCTGAACTAATCTCGACTCCCGAACCTCTACTTGATTTTAAGTCTTTTTCCTGAGTCGATATTAGTTCCTGTATTTCCTGAGTCCAAATTAATCATTCCATTCTAGGACAAGGGTCTTGATGAATTTGACTCCGAAATTATTTTGAAAATTTGAAAATTGGATTGGGTTAAATTTTTAATAAAAATCATAAATATATACATCATTCTAATGGGTTGTATTATGGAGGTCTCTGGTGGGTTCCTCCGGACTCCACGCAAGTTGGATTGGGCCGCATTTCGTGGACCAATCAGATCGCCACCGGAACCACCACCTTGAGGTGATTTTTCCTTCCCTCTCTATTTGTTTCATGCATACATACATCACGATGCATTGAGGAAAATGCATGAGATAAGTGTGGGGGAGGGTTTACTAACATAGAGTTTTTAGATTTTCTTTCTTTGACACTTCTTTTAGGATACTTTTAGAAATCTTCCCTTTTGTATAGGAATTTTCTCTTTCTTTAAAAACTTTTTGAAATAAGAGATAAATTTTTGATCTATTTTTAAGAAAATTAAGATGATCTTAGAAACTAAGGAAACCTCAATTATGACATCTTAAACCTAGTTGAAATAATGGATCTTGTTTAAAATTATAGGTTAAGTATAAAAGATTGAGAAGATATTTTTATCTTGAATTTTTTGCCTTAGATAGTATGCACTTCACACTTACACAATTTTTGGGATGGAAACAAAGACCTAAAATGCCATAAATAAAAAGAAAAAAATAAAAATAAAAAAAAAATCATTACTTATTAAGCTGGATAATTATGCCTCAAGAAGCTTGATTATTCACGCCTAACGGTGGTCAAAATAAACAAATAAATCCCCCTTAGTTTTGAAGCCTTGTTTACTCGAGTCCTTAAACCCGAGGGATGTTTTCTCATCTGGTGCCCTAAAACCGTCTGGTCTAGGAGTCATCGGTTATAGGCTCGCTACATGGGTGAACTAGAAAGCCTAAGAAAACTAAGGGAAGAAAAAAGAAAAAAAAGAAAAAATATATATATAAAAATAAATGGCTTGATGGTTGATTGAAACCTGAGATTGCAAAGAAAAAGTTAAAGTTAAAGTTAAAGTTCTCAGTCTCAATTCTATCCGCTGCAGCAAGGGCCAAAGCGGGTCGATCCACAGGGAAGGATGCGATGCAAGTTTTTTGGACGATTTCTCTGTATTACTTAGACAAAATAAAAGAGAGTGATTAGATTTGGATAATTTGATTGGAGATATGCAGTTTACTAATCTTCTACCACAACCCATAGTGCAAGTCTTGAAAAGTGAATATCATTTTGAAACAAGTAAAATCTATCCTAGGTTATTAATAGAAATTCAAGCAAGATAAATGATATTAGAATCTAACTAATGTGCACTAATAAAAATCAACAAGTGTTCATCCTAACTTCTAAGTACAGCATAAGAAAAGTCCTAACAGTTATGCTGTCAAAGTCCTTAAGCATGAATTTATGAAGAATAGTTTAGAAGTGTAACCTAGATTAGAAAAACTAACTATCAATTAATCTTCAAGAAAACTGTTTTAAACCTAGGGTTTCTAAAAGTGATTAACAATCTATCCACTTTCTAAACTAGACTAGGGTTGTTTAAGAGATTAGCAAACCACAATTTAAAATTAGTTCTTCATCTTTTTTTTTATATTTTCAATTTTTTTATATATATATATATATATTTTTGTTTAATGTGCAAAAGAGAGAAGAAGAAGACAAATAAAAAGATCACAGCATAAAACAAAAGTAAATGACAAAATTTAAATGGCAAAGAAGAAAAGGTAACCTTTATTTGAATGTCACTTCCAATACAATGCTCCTCTCCTCCTCCAAAATATGCTAAAAGCGAAACGAAAATTACAAGAAAGTTGAAAAGAGAAATTCTAAAGAAAACCCTAAGTTCCCGTCTCTGGATATGCCCTCTCTGTTGCTCTGCAGGGGTATTTATAGGAGATGGAAGAAGTAGAGTACCGGTATAACTCTCCTGCGAAAACTGGTACCCAACCTTATCCATAGGGCCGCGGAAACGCGGCTACGGCTGCGTTTTCACGGCTGTAGCTTGTCTCCTGGCCACGCGCTTCCGGGCGTGACCTCCTCTGGTCCGTCCATCTGGGTATCTCCTTCTGGATTTGACATACCGACTCTTTATTTTGAAAATTCGGAATAACTTGAGAAGCAAGTTACCCTAAATCCAAATCTCTTTAAAACGAATTTTATCTTTATACTCCTCTCCTTTTATCTCTAGCCTTGTCCTGCAAGCAATTAGGGTTGAGTAGAAGTCTATCCTTTTTCTCTTCTTTTAGAAATTAAGAGTTCTTTCTTATCCTCCCTTTTCCTCACTTAGATTTTAAATAAAGAATTTAAAAATCTAAGTTTAGATTAGGTTAGATAATATGAAACTTCTAAATTACTAAACTTTTGCACATGGGCTTGCACATGGGCTTTCTTGGGCTTCATTTAGGCTTTATTTTTTTATTTAAATAAATACTCAAGGCCTGCACACATTTAAATAACAAAACTTTAGTAATAGTGCATAATTAAAAGAATAAATAGGGAACATGATAGTAAATGTAGTGGTAAATCTGCATTTTTTACTACCTATCACACCCCACACTTATCTTTTTGCTCGTCCTCGAGTAAAAATCAAAAAAGAATAAGAAAGGAAAAACTAATCTAGCTAACTCACTTTCGTAGGAATCACGGTTGCACTTAACATGTGCAACAAGCCGTTAAACCCCTAGGTGACCCTAGAGGACGAGTGTTGTCTCGTGAGGGTTTTCAGCGAATTACACCCACAAAATCTATAAAAAGGAAAATATTTGAAATATGTTTGAAGAGACTAAGTAATCTATAAGTTTTAGGATTATCATTTTTATTCATTCTTAACTTAGTCTTTATTTAATAAATTGTTATCCATTTTAGGTAAGAATCAAAATTGAATTTTTGTATCGTCTCTTTCGTTACCCTAAGTCATATGCATCCTTATGAATCTTTACTAGGAATTCTTTAACTTGGACTCTCATGCCCTTTTTTTATTTTTTATTTTTATTTTTTATTTTTTAATATGTATAACTCATCTAATTTTCTTTCGTGTAAGTATCAAGGCTTCTTGAGGCCCTCATACCTAACTAATTGACTATTAGATGTGTTAGTACATATATAAATAATATTTCTTGGTTTTCTTAGACTTTCTAATCCACCCATGTAACGAACTTAAAGTCGGTGGCTCCCAAACTGGTTGGTTTTAGGGTACCGGGTGAGAAAACACCCCACGGACTCAAATTCGAGTGAACTAGGCCACAAAACCAAGGACTCTATTTATAAAATCACCTTTAGGCGTGAATACTTATGCTTCTTGAGGCACATGTATCCAGCTTAATTAGTGAATTTCTTTATTTTTTAATTTCTATTAATTTTTTACGAGGCATAAAAGTCTTTGTCTTAGAATCCTAGATATGCACTAGGTATGCACATTTCATTAAGGTAAAAATTAAGACTAATTACTTATTCAATTTTTTTTGTCCTATACCTAAAAATTCTACAATTTATTTATTTTGACCAAGTTTTTAGAAATCCTAATCATGATTTTCCTAATTCTTAAGACTAACTTAGATTTCTTTCAAAAGATAAGTCAAAATATTGTCCTTTTTATTATATTATCTTTTTTATATCGTTATTTATTTATTTATTTATTTTTTTTTGTTAGAACAAATAAAGAGAATTTTTTTTAATGTTATGTTAGAACAAATAAAGAGAAAAAGAAAAAAATTTTATTATAATATTTTTTAATTTTTTAATTTTTAATTTTAATTTTTTTATTTTTACATTTTACCCTTCCCCCACACTTGTCTCATGCATTGTCCCCAATGTATGAATGAAATGCATGGATGCATGATTGGCAGAGAGATAGAGTTACCGATACATTAGGTCAAAAAGACTCATGACTGCATTTACTTCCGGTACTGATTCCAAAAAGATTTTAAGACGTTGACCATTTACCTTGAATGTACTGCCATTTTTCGGGTCGTAGATCTCTATGGCTCCGTGTGGAAACACAGTCTTAACAATGAAGGGCCCTGTCCATCTTGATTTTAACTTGCCGGGAAAGAGATGAAGTCTAGAGTTATAGAGTAACACTTTTTGTCCTTGGACAAAAGTTTTTCTCCTGATGAACTTATCGTGAAAAACCTTAACCCTATCCTTTGCAATTTTCGCATTTTCATAAGCTTCGTTTCTCAATTCCTCCAGTTCAGAAATTTGCAATTTTCGAAGCTCACCGGCCTTATCTAGATCGAAATTCAGCTGCTTAATTGCCTATAAGGCTCGGTGCTCTATCTCAACAGGAAGGTGGCAAGCCTTTCCAAAGCTAGTCTGTAGGGAGACATTCCTAGAATCGTTTTAAAGGCGGTCCTATATGCCCATAAGGCATCCACCAATTTGGTGGACCAATCCTTCCTATTTTGACTCACGGTTTTCTCCAAGATAAGCTTGACTTGCCTATTGAAAACTTCTACCTGTCCACTGGTTTGAGGATGGTACGGTGTAGATTACTTGTGAGTTATGGCATATTTTCACATAAGAGCTTCAAAAGTTCTATTGCAAAAATGTGTACCATTGTCACTAATTATGGCACGAGGGGTTCCAAAGCGCGAGAAGATGTTTTTTTTCAAGAATTTGACAACAACTTTGTTGTCATTTGTCTTGCAAGGGACGGCTTCATCCCATTTTGATACGTAATCTACAGCCAACAAGATGTATTGGTGCCCAAACGAATTAGGGAAGGGTCCCATAAAATCAATGCCCCAAACATCAAAATGTTCTACTTCTAGAATTGGATTTAGGGGCATCATATTTCGTTTGGAAATCCTTCCTATCATTTGACATCTTGTGCAAGTTTTACAAAATTCGAATGCGTCTTTAAACAAAGTGGGCCAATAAAAGCCACTTTGTAGGATCTTTTCGGCAGTTTTACGGGGACCAAAGTGTCCACCGCAAGCAAATTCATGACAAAAGGCTAGAACGCTTCTAGTTTCCTCATCGGGGACACATCTCCTAATAATTTGGTCGCTACAATATTTGAAAAGGTAAGGGTCTTCCCATATGTAATACCGGACTTGAGACAAGAATCGGTATCTATCCTGTTTTGACCAATTAGGTTGTGTTTGGTTTGTGACTAAGTAATTTACTATGTC